>ML528267.1:100577-117087 GCA_005239535.1 Nicotiana rustica | reverse complement strand
CCCCCCAAACGTGGAAGCACCCCCTTTCCCATTTAGTGACTCTTAAAATAAGTTGAAAGGTCGCACATTTAAGAGTGTAATGTGACACCAAGTCTTGAAAAGTAGGGCCCACACCACCAAGACATAAAATACCTTCTCTAATTAACAAATTGAGATGTATTACATCTAAGTTAAAGAGAATGGCTTCAGCAAGATTAAAATTTCATTAGCAACGTGAGTTCCTTCAACCTTTAATTCAAACGAGATTTCTTAATAGTATAGCAACGCGGGATTTGCGATTCTGAGGGAGTAAAGTGCAATCTTCCTCAAGAATATTGTACAGATTTTTCCCTACTCCAATCTTGTCGTCACGTATTTTGTTGAAATTAATGTGTGTTAAAGGAATTGTCAAGAGAATCGACTCTGGTATGTTAAGGTTATCGCTTCTTTCTTTTTGGCATGATCCATACATTACAAACGAAACGAGCAAATGCACAACTTCCATAAATGACTCTATCCATAGAAATGCTAGATATGCTTATGTTCTTTATTCCACATGTGTCCTATTGTTCTATCATCCGTTCATGGGTCTCGGAAAAAAAGTATGTAGATAAAGTTTACTTCATGATATTAATCAAAGGTATAATGGTCTTATGAAATTTCGAAAGATTTTATTGACGTACTTCTCATGAATTGCATTCATTTTCACATGTGCATTGACGCATGACCAAATTGTGCTATATACGCGTATATATATATATATATTTCACGACCCAAAATCCATAAGGTCGTGATGGCGCCGGACAACACTGTCAGGCAAGCCAACCATTAATTGCTTAAGTTAAATTCCTATTTTATCATTTTTAAAATCATTACCTTTCACTTTATTACATAATAACTGAATAAAATCCGCTAAGTAAATACGATGGCTTAATATTCCATTTAAATAAAATACATCCCAAACACATCCCACAACCCGGTGTCACAAGTGCATGACCAAATTCTAAGAATTATACAAATACTACAAAGCTTGTCTGTAGTACAAGTTGGACAAGAAATTTTAAATGAAAATAAATATAATATGAGGGTGACTCTGTCGGCTACGGGTCGTCTCTGGATGGTGCAGCTCGTCTAAGTCTCCAAGTCATCCACATCATCGTGTCGAGCAGGGCCACTAGCTATGAATGTACATGTGCAATAAATATGCACAACAAGTGTAGCATGAGTACGAAAATAACGTGTAGTCAATAAGTATCCCGCCTAACCTCAGAGACGTAGTGACGAGAGGTCGATTTCGACACTTGCTAGAGGTCAATACAATATAATAGATGAAGGATATCAACATGGTTATTAACATCGAATGACAAATAATGACAGGGAAGATCAACTGTTTCCATAAATTTATAAATTCTCCGATTTTCGTCATTTCATTTAGCAATTTACGTCCAAAAGACAATCTAACAGTTCACGTCAAAGATGGTATATAATATGTATATATCATGCGTAGGAAATTCCGAGGGTCGAACGGCCCGAACCAACAATAATAAAATGTGCACTGCCGAAGGATGAAACGATTCGAACCATAGATACATCTATTCCGCCGTGGAGTACGACCCGCTCCCATGAGAGTAGAGGAAAGAATCACTCCGCTCGCAGAACATATATTGCGAAGCGCTCACATATAAGTAATACAGTTACCCCGCTCGCGAATCATACCTGCGACTCGGGTACCCGTATAGATACACACATTCCAGTAATATATCAGGAATTCATCAGGAAATATTTAGCCATGGAAAGCATAAATTCTCTTGTTAGATGACTAGGATAATGAAGTTTAACCTACCTAAATATTAATTTACTAAGTCAATGATATTAGATAGTCTCATTATACCAACAAAGTTACAAGTACAACAAGTAAAGCATGCCAGTGGGTCTTAGGCTACCCGGACATAAGCATAATAGTAGCTACGCACGGACTCCCATTCTTCGTACTTACGTAGCTCCCGCAAATAGTAACACTCATTCAATGAGTTCACCTATGGGGACAATTCCCCCTCACAAAGTTAGAAAGGAGACTTACCTCTCTTCGAAATTCCATAACCGACTTCCAAGCCCTTCGGACAGCTCCAATTAATGCACAACGTCCCAAAACTATTCAAATAACGGGCAAACCAATGAAAATATACCCTAATACACATAACCATTTACATTATATAATTTCCTAACTCCGCTCGAAGAATTGACCAAAATTCCCTCGGGCCCACGTGCCCGGATTCTGAAATTTCTCGAAGATAAACTTTACTCGTAGCTTTACGAACTCAAATACATAATTTACTCTAACTTTTCATGCTCAAATTCAAGGTAAAAGTCCAAAATGCAAAATTCTAGGTCTTCCCCAAAAATCCCAAATTCCTACTAATTTCCATGTCTAAATTCGAGTAATATCACATAATTAACTTAGAAATGGGAAGAAATCACTTACCTAGTGATGCTTGATGAAAATCCCCTCTTGAAGCTCTCCAAAATCGCCCACACAAAATGAAATTTGGAAGAAAATGAGCTAAGACCCGTTTAAAATATCACACTGCCCAGGCGACCATCCTATGCGATCGCCTAATATCCTTCGCGATCGCATAGGCCAACCTTGCTGCCTTCCAAATTTCTCCTGTGCGATCGCACCACAACTCCTGCGATCGCATAAGCCATATCCGACTCCCTCCAATTTTTTCCTTCTTTGCGATCGCCAATATCCCTTGCGTTCGCATAGCCAACCTAGAATCCCCCAGGTGCACTGTACGATCGCATAGGCCAAAAATCCAGCCTTCCAAATTGTCCTTCTCCGCGATCGCGCACCAAGGACCGCGATCGCATTGCACACCAGATGTACCAGCAACAACATTAGCCTAACACTCTGAAATGACCAGAAGCCACCACAAAACACACCCAAGGCCCCGTCCAAATCACACGACTCAGTCCAAAAAAATCCTACGGACTTGATCGAGACCTTAAATCACATCAAACAACGCCGAAACCACGAATCGCACTCCAATTCAAACTTTATGAACTTTGAAATTTCAAACTTCCACATCTAATGCCGAAACCTATCAAATCATGTCCGATTGACCCCAAATTTTGCACACAGGTCATATTCAACATTACGGACCTTCTCCAACTTTCAAAATCGTATTCCTAACCCTATCAAAATTTCCACTTCCGGTCGGATTTCTCAAAAACCTTCAAATTTCTATCTTTAGCCAAATGACTTCAAAATAACCTACGGACATCCGAATTCACTTCTGATAGGCTAGCTAAGAAAGGTATTCTATCTTTCTCTTTTTGTTGTTTGGCTCGATAGAATGCGCTCCAAACTCCAGAATCACCATACAGAGCTATTCCCTAGCTCGTAATCCCAAACGAACATCAATATCACTAAAATGCACTTCCCCGGACTTAGGAAATTTCTTCTAAAATACTAACTTCCACTATATGCGCCGAAACGCTCCCGGTTTATCGAAAACCCGATCTGTACATGCACCCAAGTCCGAAATCATCATATAAACCTGTTGGGACCTTCAAATCTTGATTTCGAGGTTTTTTACTCAAAATTCGATTCTTAGTCGATTCTTCAAACTTAAGGCTTCCTAAAAGAGAATTTTCCTTCAAAATTGACTCTGAACTTCCCAAAATTCAATTTCGACCACGCCTATGAGTCATACTACCTGAAATGAAGTTGCTCATGGACTCAAACCGCTGAACAACGCGCTAGAGCTCAAAATGACCGGTCAGGTTGTTACATTCTCTCCGACTTAAACATACGTTCATCCTCGAACGTGCTAAGAACTGCTCTGGGGTTATCTGAAATCACTGTTTAACACCTCGTGCACCTGCTCGTGCTACCACAACTCAGATGAGTACACTAGCTTGATCAAATCTGAAGATATCCTATTTTATCCATACAATAAGCTCCGAACCCAGTTCCAACACCTGGAATTCTCCGCCAGGCCTGTTTCCAATATATAAACACCGTATGAACTACCACACGAGGTGCCAGAACATGACTGCGTACCTTTGCTGAACTAGCACCATGCACCACATAACTCACCATCTAACCACAATGACATTCCATGAACCTTAATTGCCAACATTCCATGACTCTGATGCTCCCAATACGTCATTTGATATATATATATACACATTGCTAGAATGCTGAAGATACTACCACAATTGAGGAGATGTGTAGAAATTCACAACCTACTACAGAGTTAACCAAACATTGAATCTTCCCTCTTGACTGAAATCATCATCTCATTTTGATAAAAGTAATGGTAATTGTCCTGTAATATACTTCACATAATCTTATCGCACAGATCCCTGATCCATAAAACTCGTCTCACCCAGTATGAATTGCTCAGACAACCAATGACCCGACATGCCCAACAGTCTCACACGATGCCACAATGCGCCAATAGGCCGCAACTCGAACATGATACATAAGGAAATGACTTAGGAAGGGACTACTCGACTAACGCTACAATTATGAACTTTCCTCAGAATATAGGAAGCAAAACACAAGAAAAATAAATATAGAAACCTTACTCAACATCACACTGTTGCGGCGTGCAACCCGATCCATCATGAAATTCACATACGAAGATACACATTGAACTGAATTGCTCACTATTACAAATTATTGAATATCGGTCACAAGTACGCTAAGTGCATAACACCATCTTGGGGAGACTGATAGATCCATACGCTACAAAACTTAGGAACAACTAAGATGCGATATATATACTTTGAATCTCAAGAGCTCTCCTGCTCACATGACATCATCACTACGCTGATACTTAGCACATAAGAAATTATCAAGCCGTTTCACAACCCACATGGAACAATCATAATATTACATTAATTTGACGAAGACGGAACAACATCTGATATTCCAACACCCCTCCTTGAGAAGCGCCGTGCTGAAATGAACATACTTGAATCCCATGGAGCCCATAATCTCGTTTATATCCATTCACACACTTCAAACCGATTCTACTGGAACTGAACTAGGGTGATGACCTTTCATGGATCCATAATAACCCATTTCTTCTCACAACACACAAGAACGACCATCATAGCCGGGACAACACCCACAACTCACAACAAATATGAACTGAACGCCTTCCAAGCATACATTCTCAAATAAGCAACATTACACTTCCTCAAACTCGGTCTAATTTTAAATCCATCAGGTGACTACAAGTCACACTTATGCAATCTTCATGCGGTCACGCTTCCACGACCTTCCACACAAAGAAACGAGTCTGCACATCCACACCACCGTCCACACTAACGTTGTAATAAAATTCAAGAACCCATAACCAGGGTGCAAAGCCTCTTTCACCAAACATCGATCACAGGAAGTCAAACCAGCTTACTAAAAACATTCAAATCCCTTTTTCTTGCTCATTCGAGCTCATGACATCCTTGTCAACACTGAACCGCAACCTCGATCCTTACTTCCAGTTCCATACTATGTACTGCACCTAATCATGACATTATGAAATAGCGCAAGAATTCCATCATAACTCCTGAGCCACTAATAGGGTGAATACTTCGTCATATAGAAACCTTTTACTTACCTCAATTTAAGAGAACCATAACAAAACACGAGTAAATTATCATAATCACAAAATAGGCAAACCCTCAAGGAATAGTCTATACCACCATAATCTTTCCGGGATCCGCTTACACCTGACAAGCCATAATACTTGAATGCTTCCAAATAAAAATCTATTATGATGGCTGACAAGCCTTACACACACAAACCGCATGCATAACTTAATCACATTGAAGGAACTTATCACTATCGTACATGAGCCATTTCAACCTTGTCTAACCAATCTATCTTCTTTCAATTATCCTTAATTGCCTCAGAAATAATAAATACTACATTCAACGCATAACAAACTCAGTCCTCACTCGTCCCGAGTGGTCTTGATTTACAAGACCATGCTGTCTCAATCCCACAAACCGTCTCATACCTTCCTTGTGCGTATTCACATCTCCAACTGATATACTCATCCTGATAATCTTTCTACAAATACGAAGTTCATTTCTCTCATTCCTCCAATGTTGTACTGCATATCGAAAACATCATGGAACATTCCAGGCCTCCTATCACAATCTGTTGCAAGGCCTGACTCTTAGCCATATTGTGGACATGAAACCCGTAAGCACCGCATTCTTAACCTTCGAATTCATAAGGACTACTACGGAGAGTCACCCACTCTGACTAGGCCCTGAATACAATCAACTCCCAGGCTCTTCTAGCACACAAACACCCTCTCATTCAAGCACACGACTGAGTCACTACCCTGATAACTTGCCTATGCATTAAGCATAAATTTTGAATCTTCCAAAGCTTAACCCTGGTCCATCAGACCAACTCTTGCACACCTTTATTAAGGCCCATGCGCTACTACCATTTTACTCCTTTCCCCTTAGCTGTAATAACTTGACAATCCGCAACCCTGAAGCTACTCCTTTGCACCACTCTAGACCCATCCCAAATCCTTTCTTCATTGCTGACATGATCTTGCTCAACCAACCCGTCAAACTCTTCAAAATTCTCCTGTTAGCGTTCCAAGAATACTTAAATTCTCTAGCATCATTCACGTATTCAACCTCCTACCGAATAGCCACTAGAATTCCTCGCAGCAACTTGCCAACCACATAACCGCTAACTTGCTCACAGGAGATAACCCACCTGTGGAAATTACCAATTGATACCTTCCAACGACGTTGTATTGCACAATCTTCATTTACCAACTTTACTAGTCCGTCCGCTGCTCATGGACATCCATTAAATGCGCGACAATATCTTCAAATTCACTGCAATATTGCATCTTTCTTCATCCCTAGCAACTCCTCTCTATTGTATCCAACCTTCGCCGAAATAACCAACATTTCAATTTAAGCCCGTGGACCCAATCATCGTCCACTAAAATTCTCAAATCACCTCAAACTTCTCTTAAGGTGTGCAACTATCTCACCACATAACTCATATGCTACGCTTCCACTCTCCCACTTTGGTCAAACTCCCCCTCTAAGCAACTGCTCAGCTTCCGCTTCTCACACCTGGCCTTCTAGAACGTTATCCGCCACTTGACACTTCTCACATGTCTTCCTTCATCGTATGCTGCACAATTGCTGCCTCAATTCAACATCATTCTCTGTAGATCTTAAGCCAGTAGATCACCATACTTGAAGCTTGCCAAGATCATCTTTCTCGAGTCGCCTATATTAGAAATACTTATTCAAATCATGAACCACCGCACACCACAATCTCTGACAACCGCTTCTTCAATACTACTTCACAATACTCTGACTCCATGCAACCAAAGAAACTATAGCACTGGCGAACTTAACACATTCTTTTCGATCAACACGACGATATAACATCACAGGTGAATATTCCACCTCACTTGAAAACACAAAGTCTTACTACTTTATCAACCCAAACCTGACCATTTATGGTCCAATTGACTTTCCTCCGCCGAAACTAAATACTGAAATCTCGAAATCACGCTCTGAGAAGACCTCCCCTCAAGTCATTCATTACCCCGATATATGAGCATGCATTCTACAATCATATCAACATCGCGCGATAACTAATCGTAAGCATCATAGCAATCTGCATAGCCTCCAAGCTCTCAGGAGTGCAGCTACCAAGCTGAAATGATAGAATATCCTTCCACAAGGTGACAACAATAGCCCAACAACTACGCAGGGAGAAACATCACGCACCTTATCTGTAGTACCATTACGATTCCTCAAATCCCCGATTTATAGCAAGCGCTTCGTGACGCGTATAAGATTGAGTAGGAAGAAACATAGGCATAAGCCTCAAAGGAATCAAATCGCACGATTAGGAATCAAGGAGGGAAGTACTTCTAACAGCCCTGTAGCCTCTCGAAGATAAGTACAGACATCTTCGTACCGATCCGCAATACTCTACTAGACTTGCTCAAGACTCGTGAAACCTAAGGGAACCTAGTGCTATGATACCACGTTGTCACGACCCAAAATCCATAAGGTCGTGATGGCACCGAACACCACTGTCAGGCAAGACAATCATTAATTGCTTAAGTTAAATTCCTATTTTAGCATTTCAAAATCATTACCTTTCACTTTATTACATAATAACTGAATAAAATCCGCTAAGTAAATACGATGGCTTAATATTCCATTTTAATACAATACATCTCAAACACATCCCAGAACCCGGTGTCACAAGTGCATGAGAAAATTTTAAGAAATATACAAATACTACAAAGCTTGTCTGTAGTACAAGTTGGACAAGGAATTTTAAATGAAAATACATACAATATGAGGGTGACTTTGTCGGCTACGGGTCGTCTCTGGATGGTGCAGCTCGTTTAAGACTCCAAGTCAGCCACATCGTCGTGTCGAGAAGGGCCACTAGCTATGAATGTACTTGTGCAATAAAAATGCACAACAAGTGTAGCATGAGTACGAAAACAACGTGTACTCAGTAAGTATCCTGCCTAACCTCAGAGAGGTAGTGACGAGAGGTCGATTTTGACACTTGCTAGAGGTTAATACAATATAAGAGATGAAGGATATCAACATGGTTATTAACATCGAATGACAAAAAATGACAGGGAAGATCAACTATTTCCAAAAATTTATAAATTCTCCGGTTTCCGTCATTTCATTTAGCAATTTACGTCCATAAGAAAATCTAATAGTTAAAGTCACATATGGTATATAATATGTATATATCATGCGTAGGAAATGTCGAGGGTCGAACGGCCTGAACCAACAATAATAAAATGTGCACTGCCGAAGGGTCGAACGGCTCGAACCATAGATGCATCTATTCCGCCGTGGCATACGTCCCGCTCCCATGAGAGTAGAGGAAAGAATCACTCCGCTCGCGGAATATATATATATATTGCAAAGCGGTCACATATAATAAATAGAGTTACCCCGCTCGCGAATCATACCTGCGACTCGGGTACCCATATAGATACACACATTCCAGTAATACATCAGGAATTCATCAGGAAATATTTAGCCAAGGAAAGGATAAATTCACTTTTTAGATGACTAGGATAATGAAGTTTAACCTACCTAAATATTCATTTACTAAATCAATGATATTAGACAGTCTCGTTTTACCAACAAAGTTACAAGTATAGCAAGTAAAGCATGCCAGTGGTTCCTAGGCTACCCAGACATAAGCATAATAGTAGCTACGCATCGACTTCCGTCACCTCGTACGTACGTAGCCCCCGAAAATAGTGGGACTCATTCAATTAGTTCACCTATGGAGACAATTCCTCCTCACAAAGTTAGAAAGGAGACTAACCTCGCTCCGAAATTCCATAACCGGCGTCCAAGCCCTTCCGACGACTCCAATTGATGCACAACGCCCCAAAACGATTCAAATAACGGGCAAACCAATGAAAGTATACCCTAATACGCATAACCATTTACATTATATAAATTCATAACTCCACTCGAAGAATTGAGCAAAATGCCCTCGGGCCCACGTGCCCGGATTCCGAAATTTCTCGAAGATAAACTTTGCCCATAGCTTTACTAACTCAAATACATAATTTACTCTAACTTTTCATGCTCAAATTCAAGGTAAAAGTCCAAAATGCAAAATTCTAGGTCTTCCCCTAAAATCCCAAATTCATACTAATTTCCATGTCTAAACTCGAGTAAGATCACATAATTAACGTAAAAATGAGAAGAAATCGCTTACCCAGGGATGCTTGATGAAAATCCCCTCTTGAAGATCTCAAAAATCTCCCACACCAAATGAAATATTGAAGAAAATGAGCTAAGACCTGTTTAAAATATCACACTGCCCAGGAGACCCTCATATGTGATCGCATTATATCCTTTGCAATCGCATAGGCCAACCTTACTTCCTTGCAAATTTCTCCTGTGCGATCACACCTCAACTCCTGCGATCGCATAATCCATATCAATATCCCTTCCTTCTTTGCGATCGTCAATATCCCTTGCGTTCGCATAGCCAACCCAGCAGCCCCCAGGTGCATTGTGCGATCGCATACCCTACCCTGTGATCGCATAGGCCAAAAATCCAGCCTTCCAAATCGTCCTTCTCCGCGATCGCACACCAAGGACTGCGATCGCATTGCACACCAGATGCACCAGCAACACTCCAGCCAAAAACTCTGAAATGACCCGTAGCCACCCCGAAACACACCCGAGGCCCCCGGGACCCCGTCAAAATCACACGACTCAGTCTCATAACATCCC
This sequence comes from Nicotiana rustica, assembly GCA_005239535.1. NCBI lineage: Eukaryota > Viridiplantae > Streptophyta > Magnoliopsida > Solanales > Solanaceae > Nicotiana > Nicotiana rustica. The sequence goes on along the minus strand of ML528267.1, from coordinate 106,794 downwards.
ACAGACTTGCTCGAGGCCTTAAATCACATGAAACAGCACCGAAACCACAAATTGCACTCCAATTCAAACTTTATGAACTTTGAAATTTCAAACTTTTACATCTGATGCCAAAACTTATCAAATCACGTCCGATTGACCTCAAATTTTGTACACAAGTCATATTCTCCATTACGAACCTGCTCCAACTTTCAAAATCGTATTCCAACCCTGATATTAAATTTTCCACTTTCGGTCAGATTTCTCAAAAACCTTCAAATTTCTATCATTTGCCAAATGACTTCAAAATAACATACAGACATCCGAATTCACTTTCGATCGCACTCCCAAATCAAAAATCACCATAAGGATCTATTCCCAGGCTCAGAATCCCAAACGGACATCAATATCACTAAAATGCACTTCAACCCAGACTTAGGAAATTTTTTCTAAAATGTTGACTTCCACTATATACGCTGAAACGCTCCCGGGTTATCCAAAACCCGATCTGGACATACGCCCAAGTCCAAAATCATCATATGAACCTGCTGGGACATTCAAATCCTGATTTCGAGGTCGTTTACTCAAAATTCGAATCTTTATCGATTCTTCCAACTTATGACTTCCGAAATGACAATTTTCTTTCAAAATTGACTCTGAACTTCCCGAAATTCAATTTTGACCACGCCTATGAGTCATAATACCTGAAATGAAGCTGCTCATGGCCTCAAACCGCTGAACAACGCACTAGAACTCAAAACGACCGGTCGAGTCGTTATAATATATATATATATATATATATATATATGTATATGGGATATGGAAAAATCTTACGTCGTTATATACGCACCACAATATGATCAGCTAGTATATGTTGATGATTTTGCCCACAATGGCCGAGATGATATGATGGGATGCCCTCAGAGGCTTGATTATGTTATGTACACCTATACCAATGTATGACACGACATTTATTAGAACGTGCATGACATTATAAATGTTTCACGATTTACAAGTTTAATTAGTCATACAGGCGGAATTCTTTATTCCATGTTTCATCTATGTCTTTTTTGTACTGATTTTCATGCCTTACATACTCACTACATTAATTGTACTAATGCCCTATTTCCCGGGGCCTGCGTTTCATGCCTGCAGGTGCAGGTAGACAGGCTGACGGTGCCCCTTCTTAGGATCCGTTATCAACGAGAGTTGGTGGAATACATTTTATCCAGAGTTGCTTTTGATTTTTGGTACAATATATTTATATACATATACGAGAATGACGGGGCCTAGTCCCGTCCTTGTAAAGTTGTATATTCTATTAGAGGTCTGTAGAGAGTTGGTATAGTTGGATAAATAATTGTCTATAGCAGATTTGTCGGCTCCCCCTACGTATTCCGCATGTATATGTATATATGTCTTTTGGAAAAGTTTCCCTCATGCATGTTATTCTCATAATTTCAAATATTATTCATGTTTATATCTTAGATGCATGCTTAAGGGTGTTCGGCAGGTAGTACTCGGGCACTCGTCATGGCCCATTGGTTTGGATCGTGAAAATTTGGTAATTTATTACTTGCAGGTATAGGGATTTTGGATCCCAAAGGGTTTAGGAAACATTTGAAACACTATCTTGCTATTTGGAAGTTTTGAGAAAGTAAGAAGCAACCATACAGCTTGATTTTAGAATATCTATTTCATGATTTAATGCTTCCGATAAGTTTATATATGATGTATTTGGACTGGCACACATATTTTGCTTGATTCTCGAGGGGATCGGGAGTATTTCGCGTTGTTGCGAGGTTGAACATCTACTATAATAATGCAGGAATCTAACTTGGCACTACGAAATCCCTAATTTTTGGTTAATAGTTTTACGGGTCCTTACAATTACATGAGATTTGTAGAAGGAGACAATTCTCTTTCAACGCCTTGACAAAGTTGACTTTGAAGGGAGCTAATGTTACGCCCCGCAGTATGAAGGTGATGTTATGCTTCGCAGTGTTAAGTTGCAACGATATTGCACCATGTAGTATTGTACGTTGAATTTGTCGTAAGGTAATTGAAATCAATCCATGGAAAAGATTATTTGGAGATTATAAGGATTATGCTATGTCGAACAAGTACTGAGTAAATTCGTAAAGGTGAGAGGGTTAGCAAGTCAAAGAAAATGAATTGTTGTCCAAGTTTGGCATGTTGGGATAAAATACGGGCCGAGCGTTAATACCCAAAATTTATGGACTAGTATCATATAAGATACCTCATGGCCATGATAGTAAGGTGTATAAGATGTGTTTAAAGTGAGTAGTATTATAAGTAATTTGAAATAATTCTTAATTATGTGGACAATTGATTAATTATTAATTAGTGGGAGATTAACTAGTTAATTAAGAATTAGTGGTTAATTAATAAGGATTTTGGATAAGGTTTGCACCCTATTAACGTGGCATATAAAGCGTTTATATAGATATGACTCTTGAAAATCATGAAATGTGGCAAGATATGGATTATGCTTTGGCCAACTAAGCCATAAGTGCCCCCCGTCCCCACTTAGTAAAGGACATATCAAAAGAATCAAGAAATTATTCTTAAATCAAAAGACAAATAGTTTCCAACATCAGCAACATGAATTCTTGAATAAAAGGACTCTCATTCCTAACATTTTCATTTCTAAACACTAACGTAATTCTTGCAACCAAAAGCTTTCTTACTTCACATTTTTTTGTTGCAATGTAAGTTCATATGTCTTACAAACCAAATACGTGAATTGCAAAACAATTGATAGCGTACCAAATCTGTGGCTGATCGTGAGCTCTGTATAGAGAAAAACAAATCCGTATACCAGAAATTGATAGCATTGTTCGATTGTTTTTCTAAAGCGCAAATTGCAAATTCTAAGGGAATCGGTTCAGGTATGTTAAGGTTATCCCTTCTTTTTTTTGGCATGATCCATGCGGTACGAACAAAAAGTGCTAATGCACAAATTCCATAAATGACTCTATTCATAGAAGTATTAGAGATATCTATGTTCTTAAATTTCCATGTGTCATAATATTTTGTCATCTGTTCATGAGTCTTAGAAAAATATGAAAGTTGAAAAGAGTTTACTTTATGATATTACTCAAAGGCAAAATGGTCTTATGAAGCTCCGAAAGATTTTATTAACGTACTTTTCATGCATTGCATTCATGTGCATTGACCCATGACCAGATTGCGTTATATACGTGTATATATGTATGTATATATATGTATGTGGGATATGGGAAAGGTTACAGCGTTATATACGCACCACCACCTGATCAACTGGTATATGATGATGATGTTGCCCACAGTGGCTGAAATATGATTCAAACCGCGTTATATACATGTATATATGTATGTATATATATGTATAGGGGATATGGGAAAGGTTATGGCGTTATATATGCACCACTACCTGATCAGCTGGTATACGATGATGATTTTTCCCACAGTGGACGATATGATATGATGGGATTCCCTCAGAGGCTGATGTTGTTATGAAACATATACCTATGCACGATATGACATTCATACGCATATGCATGATGCTAAAAGTGATTTATTAGTTACAGAGTTATCCAGACATACAGGTTGAGTCAATTAATATATATCTCTTCCATGTCTCTTATATATTTATTTATGTGCCTTACATACTCGGTACATTATTCGTACTGACGTCCCTTTTTGCCTGGGAATGTTGTGTTTCATGCCCGCAGGTCTCGATAGACAGGTCGAGAGCCCTCCAAGTAGGCTATCAGCTCAGCGGGAGATGTTGGTGCACTCCATTTTCTTCGGAGTTGCTTGATTGGTTAGTATGATTTAGACGTGTATTGTTTGGTATGGCGAGACTCTGTCTCGACCTTTACGACATTAATGTACTCTTAGAGGCTTGTAGACATATGTCGTGTATGTAAAAGATTGTACGGCCTTGTCGGCCTATGTTTTGAGTTTACAAAGGATTATGTTGACCTATTAGGCTCGTATGTCACGTGTATATGATGATATAATAAGAAATATACGTTACGTTGGTGCTCGGTTGAGTAAGGTGCTGGGTGCCCGTCGCGGCCCATCGGTTTGGGTCGTCACAGCTAAGTTTTAGTTGACTGATGATTGTGAACGTAGTTTCCATGAATTGAAGGATAAACTAACTTCAGCACCCGTTCTGATGCAACATGATAAGGTTTTATCTTATGCTTCTAGACAACAAAGAAAACACGAGAAGAATTACCCGACCCACAGTTTAGAGTTAGCCGCGGTGATTCATGAACTAAAGATGTAGATGCATTACTTGTATGGCATTCTTGTTGATATCTATACGGATCGTAAGAGCCTCCAGTATATCTTCAATCAAAAGGAAATAAAGTTACGTCAAAGGAGATGGTTGCAGCTACTTAAACACTATGACGTTGATATTTTATACCATCCGGGGAAGACGAACATAGTAGCCAACGCCCTCAGCCGTAGATCTATGGGTAGCTTGTCATATTTACAACCATAGAAGAAGGGAATAGCCCATGAGATTCATCAACTAGCTAGTCTTGGAGTTTAATTACTGGATTCAGGTGATACAGGAATTACTATTCAGGACCCGACAACATCCTCTTTAGTAAATAAAGTGAAAGGACACCAATACAAGGATCTTGTGTTAGCTCATTATAGGGATACAAACCCTCAGAAGGATAAGACACCGTTTGATATTACAAAAGATGTGGTCCTCAGATATCAAGGATGATTATATGTCCAAAATGTTGCAGGGATGCGTCGGCAGGTTATGGGAGAAACTCACTATTCTCGTTATTCTTGCCATCCAGGGGCAACAAAGATGTATCTTGATATCAGCGATAGACTTCAAGGGTAGCTGGGATGGTCATCTGCTGCTTATTGATTTTGTGTATAATAATAGCTATCATTTAAGTATTCATATGGCTACATACGAAGCTCTTTACGAACGGAAGTGTAGGTCACCTATGGCATGGTTCAATGTTGGGGAAACTAAGTTAGTAGGACCAAAATTGGTACAACAAGCAATCAAGAATATTAAGCTTACACAAGAAAGGCTACTAGCAACTCAAAGCCATCAGAAGTCTTATGCGGATAATCGATGACGAGACTTGGAGTTTCAGGTTGCGATTGGGTATTCCTAAAAGTATCATTAATGAAAGGCTATATGAGGTTCAGAAAGAAAGGAAAACTGAGCCCTCGGTACATTGTACAATATAAGATCATATGCAAGGTAGGCCAGGTAGCATATGAGTTAGACTTGCCTTTTGACTTGGAATTGGTACATCCAGTCTTTCATGTGTCTATGCTCCGTAAATGTATCATAAATCCTTCCAGAGTTGTGTCAGTTGACAATGTTCAGGTCACAAAACAACTATCATATGTGGAAACTCCCATTGCTATACTAGATAAATAGGTTCGGAGATTGAGGACTAAAGACATAGTTTCGATGAAAGTACTTTGGAGAAACAATAATGTGGAAGAAATGACTTGGGAAGCCGAAGAAGACATGAAGTCTAGGGATCCTTACTTATTTTCTCTTCCAGAGAAGGAACCGACTAAGACACCACAACCTTAAGGTACGTGTATGGATTCTTGTGTGAGTTATTATCATTGGTCGTGTGAGACCAGTGTCATTATTGATGATTGTGGACATATGTGCCATTGAATTATTTAGCTTTGCATAGAAAGGGTTGAGGGTAGTAGTGTTACAAAGGTGACTCTTCCAAAATTTATATAGATCGTGGGGAGTTAAACATTCGAGGACAAATGTTTCTAAAGGGGGAAGGATGTTATATCTCGCATTTTTGTATGCTAAAGTTTCGTCTTCAGTTAATCAACGTAGACTCGGGGATGAGATTGTCTTGAGGTTATAAGCATTTATGCTATTAATAATAGGCGATAAGTAAGTGCCATGAAGATTAAAGGGTAAACGAATCAAAGAAAATGAGTTTCATTGAAGGTTGTCAATTTCGGATATAATACGACTTGATCCATAATACCCGATATTTTTGGACTAGTGCCATACAAGGTAACCCATGACCACGATAATAGTGTACATAAAGTGTGTTAAAAGTGAGTAGTATTTTAAGTAATTTGAAATAATTCTTAATTATATGTGGATAATTGGTCAATTATTGGTAAATTGTAGATTAACTACTTAATTAATGAATTTGTGGGTAATTAGTTAAACAATTTAGATAAACATACCCCCCCCCCC
>ML528267.1:86869-100513 GCA_005239535.1 Nicotiana rustica | reverse complement strand
TAAACCTTCCCCCCCCCCCCAACATGGAAGCACCCCCTTTCCCATTTAGTGACTATTAAAATAAGTTGAAAGGTGGCACATTTAAGAGGGTTATGTGACACCAAGTCTTGGAAAATGAGGCCCACACCATCAATACTTAAAATCCCTTCTCTAATTCACAAATTGAGATGTATTACATCTAAGTTAAAGAGAAAGGTTTCAGCAAGATCAAAATTTCATTGGCAACATGAGTTGCTTCAACCTTTCATTTAAACGATATTTCTTAATTTTATTGCAATGTGAGATTTGCATCTAAGGGAGTATGATGCAATCTTCCTCAAGAATATCATACGGATTGTTTTCTGCTCCGATCTTGATGTCACGTATTTTGTCGCAACTAACGTGTGTTAAAGGAATTTTCAAGAAAACTGACTCAAGTATGTTAAGTCTATCCCTTATTTATTTTTGGCACGATCCATACAATACAAATGAAACAAGCTAATGTACAACTTCCATAAAGGACTCAATTCATAGAAATACTAGAGATGCTTATGTTCTTCATTCTCCATGTTCCATATTATTCTATCTGTAATGACCCGACCGGTCGTTTTGAGCTCTGGCGCGTCGTTCAGCGATTGGAAGTCATGAAAAACTTCATTTCAAGTATTATGACTTGTGCGTATGGTCGGATTTTAAATTCGGGAAGTTCGTAGTCAAATTGAAAGGAAATTTCTCATTTCGGAAGCCTTAAGTTGGGAGAATCGACTAAGACTGGGATTTGGAGTAAACGACCTCAGAATCAAGATCTGACGGTTCCAGCAACTTTGTATGATGATTTCGGACTTGGGCGTATGTACGGATCGGGTTTTGGATAACTCGGGAGCATTTCAGCGTATATTGTGGAAGTCAGCAATTTTGTAGGAATTTCCTAAGTTGGCTTGAAGCGCATTTCAGAGATATAGATGTCTGTTTGGCATTCTGAATCTGGGAATGGATTCGTATGGTAATTTTGGAGTTGGGAGCGTGATCAGAAGTGAATTTGGATGTCCGCAGATTATTTTGAAGTCATTTGGCTAAAGATAGAAATTTGAAGGTTTTCGAAGAGTCTGACCGAAAGTGGAAATTTTGATATTGGGTTCGGAATGCGATTCCGGAAGTTGGAGCAGGTTCGTATGTCAAATATGACTTGTGTGCAAAATTTGAGGTCAATTAGACGTGATTTGATAGGTTTCGGCATAGGAGGTGGAAGTTTGAAATTTCAAAGTTCATAAAGTTGAATTTTGGTGCGATTCGTGTTTTCGGCATTTTTTAAGGTAATCTGAAGCCTCGATCAAGTTCGTAGGACTTTATGGGACTGAGTCGTGTGTTTTGACGGGGTCGCGGGGGCCTCGGGTGTGTTTCATGGTTGTTCCGAGTCATTTTTTAGTGATTTGTTGCTGCTGTTTGCTGGTGCGTCTGTTGTGAAGTGCGATCGGGCAGTGCACCTGGGGGCTGCTGGGTTGGCCTGTGCAATCGCATGAGGTAAGCTGAGATCGCGGAGAAGGAATTTCTGGGGCTGGAATGCCTTGTGCGATCGCATGGATGAGTGTGCGATCACAGAGAGCAATATTGGGATGCAGCAGGTTGGCTTGTGCGATCGCATTTGAAAATGTGCGATCGCATAGAGGGTTGGTCTGGGAAGTGAACTATTTTAAAACGAAATGGCATTTATTCTCACATTTTTATTTGATATGGCCGTTTTTTGAGAGCATTTCCAAGGGGGGGTTTCATCAGGCATCAAAGTATTGGGGCGTTGTGCATCAATTGGAGTCGTCGGAAGGTCTTGGAAGTCGGCTATGGACTGTCGGAGCAAGGTAAGTCTCCTCTCTAACTTTGTTAGGGGGAACTGTCCCCATAGGTGGACTAAAGGAATATATGTTACTATTTGCGGGGGCTACGTACGCACGAAGTGACGGGAGTCCGTGCGTAGCTACTGTTATGCCATGTCCGGGTAGTCTAGGACCCACATCATGCCTTGCGTTCTTTCTAGAAATGGATTATATGATTTATGAATTGATGCTATGTAAAATTTTGGTTTTCCCTGAGATCACAAAAATTTGGTAATTTAAAGGAAATATTCATTGAAATTAATTTAAAGAAATGTTGTACGTGTATGTGACCGCTTCACAATTTACATTCTGCAAGCGGAGTGTTATTTCCCCCACTCTCATGGGAGCGGGCCATACGCCACGACGAGATTGAAAGATGCACTTTTGGTTCGGGCCGTTCGACCCTCGGCAGTGCATAGATATGACTATTATATGGCAAAGATGCACTTATGGTTCGGGTCGTTCGACCCTCGGCAGTGCACATATATGATTATTTTATGGCTCCGGACGGTTGTGCTTATCATGTATGCGCATGATAAATTGTTAAATGATTTCATGGATAAAGACTTGACAGATATTTGGGGGAAAATTAAGTAGAAATTATTTATTTACTTACAGTGTTTATTGAACTGCATTTACATTTAAAGATTCTTGATTTTATTACTCTCGTATGCCTTTTGTTATTGTCATATATTGTTAAATTATATTGTTGGACCCTAGTGAGTGTCAAGTCGAACTCTCGTCACTACTTCTTTGGGGTTAGGTGGGATACTTACTGAGTGCACGTTGTTTTCGTACTCATGCTACACTTGCTGTGCATTTTGTTGTACAGGTACTTTCATAGGGATGAGGCTGGTTTGGAGACTTAGGCGAGATGCATCATCCGGAGGCGATCCGAAGCCGGCAGAGTCTTCCTCTGTGTATTTCATTTATTTTATTCTAAAGTCCTTGTCCAACTTGTTTTCTGACAAGCTTTGTAGTATTGTGTAAATGTCTTAGAAATTGCTCATGTACTTGTGACACCGGGTTCTGGGATGTGTTTGGGGTTCTGCTTTTATTAAAATTTAAAAAAAAATGGACTGTTGCTCTTACTTAATGGATTTCTATCTAGTTATTATGTAAAAAAATGAAAAGTAATGATTTCGAAAAATGATAAAATAGGAATTTATTTTAAATATGTTAATGATTGGCTTGCCTGACAGTGGTATCCGGCGCCATCACGGCCTTATGGATTTCGGATCGTGACAACATGGTATCAGAGCCCTAGGTTCCCTTAGGTCTCACGAGTCATGAGCAAGTCTAGTAGAGTCTTGCGGATCGGTACGGAGACGCATGTACTTATCTTCGAGAGGGTACAAGGCTGTTAGGAGTACTTCCCTTCTCGATTCCTCATCGTGCGATTTGATTCCTTTAAGGCTTATGCCTACGTTTCTTCCTACTCAATCTTATGCGTCGTGAAGCGCTTGCTATGGATCAGGGGTTTGAGGAATTGAAATGGTGCTACGGATAAGGTGCGTGATGTTTTCCATGTGTAACTAGTTGGGGCGGTTTTTGTTGCCCTGCAGAAGCATAATATGTTGTTTCAATTCAGTAGTTGTTTTTCTGAGAGCCTTTAAGCTATGCTCAGGTAGTGATGATGTTACGATTAGTTATCACGTGGTGTTGTTATGATGGTAAAATGCTTGCCCATATGTCGGGGTAATGGATGATTGGAGGGAGGCCTTCTCAGAGTGTGATTTCGAGATTTCAGTGTGTTAGTTCCGGCGGAGGAAAGGCATTGGACTAGGAACGGTCCGGTTCGGAAATAAAAGTAGTAAGGCTTGGTGTTTTCAAGTAAGGTGGAGTATTCACCTATGATGTGATATCGCTGTCATTGATCAAATGGAATGTGTTAAGTTCGTTGGTGCAATGGTTTCTTCGGTTAGGTCAGAGTGTCGTCAAGTAGTATTGAAGAATCGGTTGTCATAGATCATGATTTGTGTTGGTTCAGAATTGAACAGTTACTTCTAATGAAGGCGGCTCGAGAAAGATGATCTTCGGAGAGTTTGAAGTCGTGGTGATCTGCTGGTTCAAGAGCTATAGAGAATGATATTGAATTGAGGCCGCAATTGAGAAGCATACGATGAAGGAAGACATGTGAGAAGTGTCAGGTGGCGGCTAAATCTCAAAATGCCAGGCAGAAGGGACGGAAGTCGAGTAGTTGCTTACAGGAATGAGGTTAACCAAAGTGGGAGAGCGGTAGCATAGCGGTGAGTTAGAGGATATTGTAGCGCATTTAGTAGATTTCCATGGGAAGCGAACGGACTGGTAAAGTTGGTGAATGGAAACAGGCTTAGGATGGGGTATTGATGTTGTAGGGAGTGTGCAGTACATCGTCGTTGGAGGGTGTCAGCTGGTGATTTCCACGGGTGAGTTTTCTTCTGTGAGTAGGTTAGCAGTTGTGTGGTTGGCAAGTTTTTGGCGAGGAATCCTAGTGGCTATTCGGTATGAGGCAAAGTGTGTGAATGGTGCTAGAGAATCTGAGTGTTTGGGGAATGCTAACAGAAGAATTCAGAAGAATTGGACAGATTGGTTGAGCAAAATCATATCAACAAAGGAGGAAGGATCTCAGCGGGGTCTAGAGTGGTGCAAGAGTAGCTTCAGGCTAAGTGGGGGAGTCCCACTACCTGCAGTTGGGTTGTAGGATTGTGTTCTCATGGGGTTGCGGATTTTTGGCATATTTGGAAGTTGTTATGGCTAAGGGAAAGGAGTAAAAGGGTGATTTTGTGTGGGATTTGATGAATGCGAGCGAAAGTTGTCCATGTTGGACCAGGGCTAGGCTTTGAAGGATTCAAAATTTATGTTTAAGGCATAGGCAAGTTGTAAGGGTAGTGACTCAGTCACGTGCTTCGTTGAGAGCATGTTCATGTGCTAGAAGAACCTTGGAGTTGATCGTATTCGGGGCCAGTCAGAGTTGGTGACTCTCAACAGCGGTCTTAATAAATTCAAAAGTTAGAGAATGCGGTGATTAAGGGTTTCGAGCAGCAGTATGATTAAGAATCGAGCTTTTGCAGTATAATTTCTGAGAAGAAGGAAAAGGGTTGGAGCATTCTAGGTTATTTTCATCATGCATGATAGCATTGGAGGAGCGAGAGAAATAAACTCCGGGTTATTGGATGATTCCCCGGAGGGTATGAGAGGGGTTGCGGGATTTGGGCAGCATGGTCTCGTGAATCAAGGTCACTCGGGATGAGTGAGGGTTGAGTTTTCTACGTGTTGAAAGCGGTTACTATTATTGCTGAGGCAATTAAGGGGAATTAAAAGAAGATAGATTTATTAGCCATGGTTGAAATGGAGCATGTACGGCAGTGATCAGTTCCTTCGGTGTGATTGAGTATGTGTATGGTTTGTGCTTGTCCTCAAGCAATTCTAGTATTATTCCCAGTCAAAAAGGTCAATTCAAGCTCAAACTAACGACTTTGGTTGGTACCAACAATTAATCCAAGGCATAGGAGTCACTATCTTTTTGCACATTTTCTTTAATTTTTTCAAAAGACCACATTGGTCAATGTAACAACCAAGCATGACAATAAAGATTCAAAGTTTGCCTCTCCATCACTATTTTCTTCCTTCGCTCATTCTTCCCAATTTAAAATGGGATTAAATTCACCACTCGAGTCTCATGTGCCCTCACACTTTAAGAGAGAATCTCAAACTCACAAATTGCAATTCAAAACATAGAAGGGATGTCAAGTAGAAGATTCAACTCTCTCTCTCACAAAGATGTTCAAATGCACACAAGTAGTACCATAGTCTTGCCCTTCATGTATTTCTCCACTAATTTAGACATACTTGGTTCAAAATCAATTAGGACTTAAAGGGTTGTAGTTTATTATTTTGGTAAAGGTATGGCGCAAGAATGACTCAAACCTCCCTAAGTACTATGCTTATTCAATAATTAAAGTCCACTTCCTAGAAGAATTTTCCACCCTTTATTCTCTTTTCTCCCTTTTTTTTTTATATATATAAGCCATTTGTTTTCAAACTTTCTTCCATTTTTTTTTACAACACTTTTCACTTTTTAAGAAGCTTCTTCAACTTAGCCTTTTAGCCGATATTCACACTTTAAATTACGTAGGGAGGTATGATTCTACAAGAAAATCAATAAGAGGCTAGTAACATGGTTGACAAAGAAAAAGTGAAAAGGCTCAAAGGGTTGACTATGGAAAATATTTATGGGTAGGAAATCTAGGAACAAAAATGGTTCAAGGAAGGCCTAACATCATTTTTCAAACCAAGTTAATCTATTATTTCTCCTTGAAGCACAATCCGGGCAAGTTCTAGACTACAAATGATGCAAAGGAAATTTTAAACTAAAGCTTACCACACATGGCACATCAAAACTCAAATGGAATACAAATACAAAGTTCAATTGGAACCAATGAAACTCAAGGAAGTTATCTGTAGCCTAAAAAGCTATTTAGTGAATCAATGAACCAAAATTAGAATCTAAAAATCAAGACAAGGAGCATTCTTGTTTCAAAATTTTCACATGCCGAGTTTTTAAATCATATTGGTACCAAACAAGTCATATGTTGGCTTGTGGGCGCAATATTACATCCCAAAACCCAATTTATTCACACCTAATTCCGAAAACTAACTATAGACTTAATCCCTTAAGAATGTTGTCATGCTATCCATCATAGGAAAAAGTCACCCGGTTCAACGAAAATCATTTCCTTGGAAAAGAACCATGGTTGAAAGAAAAACCAAGGAATAATGCTACTATACATAAACAAAAATACAAAACAAAACAAGAAAAACATGAAAAGAAAGAAAATGCTACTTTAACAAACTATCATAAATACATTAAAATATTCACCAATCTACACAAGTACATAATTAGCCAGAAATAAAACAGAGTTGATTTCAATGTTTCAAGCAATTATCCAAGAGCCACCCCCAACCGAAGATATTGCATTGTCCCCAATGCAACTGTGCAAGATAAGAAGAAAATGAAGGAGGTGCTCCCTGTGTAGTATCACTCAGCATCAGAAGAGCTGGAAAGTTCATGCTCGAGATCTTCATCCTCAGCCTCGTCCAAGCCATAGAATTTTCTTAATGTGCTCATGAGCTTGGTGAGGAACTTGTTCTGCTTCCTTTGCCTCCTCTCGATCTTCCCTAGCTTGCCCTTGATGGTTTGTTAACCCTAGCAAGGTCGGCTACAGTTGGAAGCCGTACCTGGCTAGATGGTCCCGCAGACGTGGCCCCTCCGGATAGTACAGAAAGAAGTCCAGCTACCAGCTGGCGGACCTGTGTATCCACACCATAGACCTGTCTTGAAATGTACCTGAGAATAAGCGGCCCCTGCTCCAGTGGCATGATAGCTGTGGAAGTCTCAGGAGCAGCGTCAGGATCATCAGGTATCTCAATAGCATCAGGGAACTGGCCAAAGGTGGGGGCTGCCACATCAATCTTCAGCTTTTTCTGTGCATTTCCAGATCCCTTTCTCAACAGCGGGTGGATGTTCTTCTGTAGCTGTCGCTCCTAATCTGTGGGCTTTGGCACCACTCCGGCATCGTAGCACAGCTGGGTGATTAGGTATGGAAATAATAGGCTCCTGGTTCTCTCAGCTACCACCTATGCCATCTCAGCATAAATGATTTGCCCGACATTCACCTGGATGTCCTCCATGATGGCACATATCACTCTCGCCTTCTCTATCGTCACTTCTGTCTCATTCTTGGAAGGCATGATGCGAACACAGATGATGGGGAGCCAAGTCTTGGCCTCCGCAGTAAACTCTGATGACTCAATTCTGAAGTGATTTTTAATCCAGTTGAGTGTCTGTCTGCCATACAAATGATCAATGTACCATTGCAGCCCTGCTTCTTGTGCTCGGTCTCTGTAAATCTGGTTGTCAGCATTGGGCAGATGGTAGAGTGCATTGATCGCATCTGGACTTACCCTGACTTCTTTGCCCCACACAGTAACTACCAACTCATCAGCAAAGTCCGCCTCCAAAGAATTAGCATTAAACTCGCGGACGACTTCATGGTTGGCTGGCCTGGGATCCTCTGCAAAACATATCCAGCCACTCATGACCAATCTCCCCTGGAAGTCAGGCCATCGGCTCTCCAGGTCAGTCAGGAGAATGCCTCATTCCCGAATCATGCCTAAGGCTAATTTCTTGTCATAACGCTCAGAGCATCTAAGGGAAGAGAAGGTGGTGGCATCATAGTAGTCTTCTGCGGCCGCTTGCGCACTGGGCGTCTGAACATTTTCCATAGGTGTCGAGTCCATTTTTGAAGTGTAAAGTGCCTACTAAGAGATGAATCATGTCAAACAATTATATGGGCACTTAGAGAATTGCATTTAGGGGTAATTAGGCCAAAGAAACAGTGTAAAAAGCATTTGGAACCAAGCTGTGCAAGCTCACTGGTTTGCTGCCTGGGCGGGTATGAACTACAATCGCAGGAAATTGTCCGCGATCGCGGAGAGCAAAGGCTGGGAAGCCATGCGATCGCAGCCAGTTCACACGATCGCGTTGAACAAGTGGCCGCTACCTAGGTGCTAAAGCTACGCGATCACAGACTGATTATTGCGATCGAGATGAAGAAAATAGAAGCCCAGCAGATTTAGACCTACGCGGTCGCGGAAATAGGCATCGCGATCGCGGAGGTCGTCTTCATCGTCGAGTGACGATTTATTTCAGGCATACTAATAAACACAAAGTAGGTCTCATTTTGTTTTTTTTATAGATTCAAGTACCCACTCTATGGATTTCTCCCCAAAATTTACACAACTCTACACCTACACTCAACCAATCTAACAGCAAGCAAGCACGCAAGAGGTAAATTGCCCAGATTTCAACAGAGGAAAAACGATTTTCAATCCCTAAAAATCCAACTTTGGGGCTGCCCAGTTTATGAGTTCCACAAAATTTCGAAAAACCACTGAAGTATAGTGTTGGGAATCTACATACCTTGAGGGTGATGACCAAAGGATGCAACAAATATGACAACCAACCGGATTTATCTGGGTACAGTAAAGAGCTTTTGCCTTTTTGTTCTTGGTTTACAGCAAAGAGACTGAGTGTTTTAAATTTCACCAGGCATTTTAACCCAGTCCACTTACCCGTTAACTGCAATCGCAGTCAGAGAGTCGCGATCGCGTTGTGTTAATCACATCGAATCCTGCGATCGCGTTTGCGTTCCTGCGATCGCGTAGAGTAAGAAATTAGTCTACCCTGTGCGATCGCGTACTGGTTTCCGCGATCGCGATTCATTAAATTTTTGCTGAGTTTCTTGCTGACATTCTGTGATCGCATTTTTGCATTATGAATCACATTTGCGATCACAGAATGTGTTGGGGCCGTCACAGACTTGGGTAGAATGGTTGCCAAGCTAATTTTATTTGTTGTCTTGCACTGGTTTTGACCCCCCGGTGCCCCTAGCTGCTCAAATCACCTCCGAAAAATGTGAAACTTGGCAGCTTATGTAAAAAGCTATTCTAAAAAGGAAAATTTCAAAAATGACTTAAAAATTTTGAAAAACGATGGGTTGCCTCCCACCAAGCGCCGCATTTAACGTCGTGGCACGACGCAAGTCAACTTTTACCACTTTTCTCGCCACTTTGACGATATGAACTGGGAACCTAGCTTGGAATCAAGCTTGTGACCACGGGCGATGGGGGGTGGTAAGTAGATGACCGAGCCAAGCCTCAATTTCTTCATTTTGCACTTCTTGGCCTTCATGTGAGGAATATTATTTTGCTTTTTTGGTTCTTCAAATTGCAAGATGTATGGTATGAATTTCTCCTCCTCGCAACACTCAATTGACTCGTGTAGTTCAACTTCCGTTTTACCACACAATTCCAAATTTGAGAAATGCTTGGAATGTGCCTTCAAACTTTCTACTTGCAAATTTTTCCAGATTTTGACATCCTCAGCTTCCCACGGAATAGAGTCAATTTCAACAAAATTTTCAATTATCCCGGTTGACTCGAATTCCATATTTTCGTTGGCATCACTAACACTCATGGAGTCGGTTGGAAGATGTTCAAGGCTTGATTCGTCAAAGTAGCACTCACTCTCACCCTCAGAATTGAACTTTTCTCGGCTTCCATCCACACGTTCAACTTGAGATGCATGATGAGTCTCCATCAATGCTTGCATTTGATCCTCCAAGGTGCGGATGTGTTCATCATTTTGATCCACATTAAGTTCNATTCTTCATGACTTCCATCCACACTTTCAACTTGAGATGCATGATGAATCTCCATCAATGCTTGCATTTGATCCTCCAAAGTGCGGATGTGTTCATCATTTTGAGCCACATCATTTTTCAATTCTTCAAGCGCAAGGTGGTGCTTTTCCTCATTTTCAAGAATGGCCTCCAACATGTGCATCATCCTCTCATCTTGAGCATTTGAGAGTTCTTCTGGGCTTTGTTCAATTTCCATGAGGAATTTTCATCTTCTTGGCTATCACTCACCTCCAAGGCTTTTTGAGCCCTTGAAGCTTCAATCATTGCATCCATTTGTGAGTGTAGCCTTTCAAGTGCCAAATTATTTTGGAGACTATTCTCCAAAAGTTCTTCCAAAGCATTTTGCTCATGGTTTCCTTCTTCAAGTAAGCACTCCAACATGAGCTTGAACTCTCCATTTCTACCATGCTCAAATTTTTCCACTTTATTACCCCTAAAATTTCCATCACAAAAAGTAGATTCATCATAGTGGGGGCTTGGGGAAGGGATGGACAAAATACAAACAATCATACTCATGACCATTTTTGCAACAACACCTATCACAAATACTCCACTCATGGGTTTGAAATTGTGTGCACAATCCATCCCCGGGATAATTTAAACAATTTTTCCACGAGTGTGGTCCTCCACAATAAGGACAAGGATCATCAAAATATGAACAACTACCATCCGACCAATATTCATTATATGATGCCATATATTTCTTTTTTATGAAAAATTAAGAAAATAAACAAGAAAAATTTATTACACAAATATTCACAAGTTTGGACCAAAGAACTTAAGCTTACTTCTCCAACAACCTAAGTTACGCCAATTGTTCCCTGGCAACGACGTCAAAATTTGATACGCTCAATCTACACCTTAAAATAGGGTAAGCGATCGTTGTCAAATATAGTAACCCAACAAGGTTGGGGTTGAATCCCACAGAGAACAATATGAGGGCGATTAGGAATGCTAAAGAGTTATCACTTATCACGCAATGCCAAACAAATAAGATTTTGGGTTTTGATAATTGTTTATAGCTAAATGCGAAAATATAAACTAACCTAGAAAGCGAGTAAAATGATCAATGGAAACAAGAATGAATGCATAAGGTATTACACTAAAGTAACGATCCAATGTATTTCACGATTTTACAAATATGAGTGAGTTATGTTAATTAGCCACGGATAATATTTCTTAATTATATTTTCCCAAAGACTAACAAGACTTCCAAAATGAATTATTCCTAACCCAATTAGGAGATTAAGCACTTCCGGGTTTGACTACAAGTAGTTCAATCCTATCCCTAGGTAGAATCTATAAAATGAGGGTTAAATCCTCAAGTTCTTGTTAATTAATCTTTACCAACCCCGAATAATCTTTTCCAAAATCAATGACACAAGCTCGCAACATATCCTCCAAAATCTGAATAGTACACTCGGACTATCCGGCCGTCTGAGGATGAAATGTTGTGCTCAACTCAATCTGTGTGCCCAACTCTCGCTGGAATACCCTCCAGAAATGGGAGGTAAACTGAGTACCTCGGTCTGATATGATAGATAAGGGCACACCGTGCAATATGACAATCTCCCTCATATAGATCTGAGCTAACTTCTCTGCCGAAGATGAAACTGACACAGGAATTAAATGTGCTGACTTGGTCAGCCTATCTACAACAACCCATACTGCAACAACCATCCTCGGAGTCCGTGGGAGTCCAACTACAAAATCCCTCGTGATACACTCCCACTTCCACTCGGGAAGCTGAAGCTGCTGCATCAAACCACCGGGTCTCTGGTGCTCATACTTAACCTGCTGACAATTCAAGCACCGAGCTACATAAGCCACAATATCCTTCTTCATTCTACGCCACCATTAGTGCTGCCACAAGTGCTGGTACATCTTCGCGGCACCCGAATGAATGGAATACCGGGAACTATGGGCCTCCTACAATATCAACTCACGAATGTCGTCCACATCAGGAACACATATACGACCCTGCAATCTCAAAACTCCCTCAGCATCAACTGTGACCTGCTTGGCACCTCCGTGCCGAACAACATCTCTAAGAGCACACAAATAACGATCATCATACTGCCTGGCGCGAATACGATCATACAATGAAGAACGAGCGATGGTATGGGCTAAAACACGGCCACCCTCAAAAACTTCTAACCTAACAAATCGATTGGCTAACGCGTGAACATCCAAAGCCAAAGGTCGCTCTCCAACTGATTGATAAGCCAAACTACCCATGCTGATTGACTTCCGGCTCAAAGCATCAACCACCACATTGGCCTTTCCCGGATGATAGAGAATAGTGATATCATAATCCTTCAGCAACTCTAACCACCTCCTCTGCCTCATATTCAACTCTTTTTGCTTAAACAAGTATGGCAAACTATTATGATCACTGANCTTCAAGGCATGAACAATAGCTGCAAGTTCCAAATCATGGACTGGATAGTTCTTCTCATGAATCTTTAACTGACGAGAAGCATAGGCTATAACCTTGCCCTCCTGCATCAATATCGCACCAAGTCCAACCCGTGAAGCATCACAATACATGGTATACGAACCTGAACCTGTGGGCAATACCAACACTGGTGCCGTGGTCAATGCTGTCTTGAGCTTCCGAAAGCTCGCTTCACACTCCTCAGACCATCTGAACGGAACACTCTTCTACTTTAACTTTGTCATAGGGGCTGCTATAGATGAAAACCCCTCCACGATCCGGCGATAATAGCCTGCTAGGCCCAAGAAGCTCCGAATCTCTGTAGCTGATGTGGGCCTAGGCAAATCTCTAACTGCTGAAACTTTCTTCGAATCCACCTGAATGTCTTCTGCCGATACAACATGGCCCAAGAATGCCACAGAGCTCAACCAGAACTCGCACTTAGAAAACTTGGCATACAACTGCCGATCTCTCAAAGTCTGGAGGACGACTCTAAGGTGCTGCTTATGCTCCTCTCGGCTGCGAGAGTATATCAAAATATCATCTATAAACACGATCACAAATGAGTCCAAATAAGGCCTGAATACCCGATTCATCAACTCCATAAAAGTAGCGGGGGATTTAGTCAACCCAAACGACATGACCAAAAACTCATAATGCCCATAACGAGTGCGAAAAGTCGTCTTGGGCACATCTGACGCCCTGATCCTCAGCTGATGATAACCAGATCTCAAGTCTGTCTTAGAGAACACCGTAGCACCCTGAAGTTGATCAAATAAGTCATCAATCCTAGGCAAAGGATACTTGTTCTTGATAGTAACCTTATTCAACTGCCGGTAGTCGATACACATCCTCATTGAGCGATCTTTCGTGTTCACGAACAATACTGGAGCACCCCAAGGAGAAACACTAGGCCTGATGAAGCCTTTATCCAACAAATCCTGTAATTGTTCCTTCATATCCTTCAAGTCTGGCGGAGCCATACGATACGGGGAATAGAAATGGGATGAGTGCCCTCAGCTAACTCAATACAAAAATCAATATCCCTGTCGGGTGGCATACCCGGCAGGTCAGCAGGGAATACCTCTGGAAATTCACGAACCACGAGCACAGA
>ML528267.1:32135-71315 GCA_005239535.1 Nicotiana rustica | reverse complement strand
AGACCATGAGGGGTAGAGGTCAGCCTGTAGCAGGTAGACCCAGAGATGTACAGGTTGGAGGGGCTCTACCCTGGTGTTATGCTTTTCCTGCTCGTCCAGATGCTGAGGCTTCTGTTGCAGTTATTACAGGTACAGTTTCAGTTTGCAGCCGAGAGGCTTTGGTGTTATTTGATCCGGGTTCTTCATTCTTCTATGTGTCTTCATATTTTGCCCCTTTTTTGAGTATGCCTCGTGACTCTTTGAGTACTGTTGTACATGTGTCTACACCGGTGGGTGATTCTATAGTGGTAGATCGAGTCTACCGTGCTTGCACAATATTTATTTGTGATTTGGAGACTCAGGTTGATCTTTTGCTTCTTGATATGGTTGACTTTGATGTAATATTGGGGATGGACCGGTTATCTCCCTATCATGTTGTCTTGACTGTCATGCCAAGACAGTTACCTTAGCCTTGCCAGGAGTACCTCGTTTAGAGAGGAGGGGGACTCCTAGTCATTCTTCTGGTAGAGTTATTTCTTATATGAAGGCTCGGAGCATGGTCGAGAAGGGTTGCTTGGCCTATTTGGCCTATGTTCGTGATTCTAGTGCTGAGGTTCCTTCTATCGAGTTTGTGCCCGTGGTTCGCGAGTTTCTAGAGATGTTCCTTGCTGACCTGCCGGGTATGCCACCCGATAGGGATATTGACTTTTGTATTGAGTTAGCTGAGGGCACTCAGCCCATTTCTATTCCCCTGTATCGTATGGCTCCGCCAGAGTTGAAGGAATTAAAGGAACAATTGCAGGATTTGTTGGATAAAGGCTTCATTAGGCCTAGTGTTTCTCCTTGAAGTGCTCCAGTGTTGTTCGTGAAGAAGAAAGAAGGCTCAATAAGGATGTGTATTGACTACCGGCAGTTGAATAAGGTTACTATCAAGAACAAGTATCCATTGCCGAGGATTGATGACTTGTTTGATTAGCTTCAGGGTGATACGGTATTCTCTAAAATAGACTTGAGATCGGGTTATCACCAGTTGAGGATCAGGGCATCTGATGTGCCTAAGACGGCTTTTCGCACTCGTTATGGGCATTATGAGTTTTTGGTCATGTCGTTTGGGTTGACTAATGCCCCCGCTGCTTTTATGGAGTTGATGAATCGGGTATTCAGGCCTTATTTGGACTCGTTCGTCAATGTTTTCATTGATGATATTTTGATATACTCTCGCAGCCGAGAGGAGCATGAGCAGCACCTTAGAGTCATCCTCCAGACACTGAGAGATCGGCAGTTGTACGCAAAGTTTTCTAAGTGTGAGTTCTTGTTGAGTTCTGTGGCATTCTTGGGCCACGTTGTATCGGCAGAAGGCATCTAGGTGGATCCGAAGAAAGTTTCGGCAGTTAGAGATTGGCCTAGGCCCACTTCAGCCACAGAGATTCAGAGTTTCTTGGGCCTAGCAGGCTATTATCGCCGGTTTGTGTAGGGGTTTTAATCTATAGCAGCCCCTATGACCAAGTTGACGCAGAAGAGTGATCAGTTCAGATGGTCGGAGGAGTGTGAGGTGAGCTTTCAGAAGCTCAAGACAGCATTGACCACAACACCAGTGTTGGTACTGCCCACAGGTTCAGGTTCTTATACCGTGTATTGTGATGCTTCGCGGGTTGGGCTTGGTGCAGTGTTGATGCAAGAGGGCAAGGTTATAGCCTACGCATCTCGCCAGTTGAAGATTCATGAGAAGAACTATCCAGTCCATGATCTGGAACTTGCAGCTATTGTTCATGCCTTGAAGATTTGGAGGCACTATTTGTATGGGGTACCGTGTGAGGTATTCACTGATCATAAGAGTTTGCAATACTTGTTTAAGCAAAAGGAGTTGAATATGAGGCAGAGAAGGTGGTTAGAGTTGCTAAAGGATTATGATATTACTATTCTCTATCATCGGGGAAAGGCCAATGTCGTGGCCGATGCTTTGAGCCGTAAGTCGGTCAGTATGGGTAGCTTGGCCTATATATCAGTGTGAGAGCGACCTTTGGCTTTGGATGTTTAGGCGTTATCCAATCGATTTGTCAGATTGGAGGTTTCTGGGAGTGGCAGTGTGTTGGCCCATACCGTCGCTCGTTCTTCATTGTATGATCGTATTCGCGCCAGGCAGTATGATGATCGTCACTTGTGTGCTCTTAGAGATGCGGTTCGACACGGACGTGCCAAGCAAGTCACAGTGGATGCTGAGGGAGTTTTGAGATTGTAGGGTCATATTTGTGTACCCGATGTTGATGGCATTCGGGAGTTGATATTGCAGGAGGCCCATAGTTCCCGATATTCCATTCATCCGGGCGCCGCGAAGATGTACCAGGACTTGCGGCAGCATTATTGGTGGCGTAGAATGAAGAAGGATATTGTGGCTTATGTAGCTCGGTGCTTGAATTGTCAGCAGGTTAAGTATGAGCACCAGAGACCCGGTGGTTTGATGCAGCAGATTCAGCTTCCCGAGTGGAAGTGGGAGCGTATCACGATGGATTTTGTAGTTGGACTTCCACGGACTCAGAGGATGGTTGATGCAGTATGGGTTGTGGTGGATAGGCTGACCAAGTCAGCACATTTCATTCCGGTGGCAGTTTCATCTTCAGCGGAGAAGTTAGCTCAGATCTATATGAGAGAGATTGTCAGATTGCACGGTGTGCCCTTATCTATCATATCAGACTGAGGTACTCAGTTTACCTCCTATTTCTGGAGAGTATTCCAGCGAGAGTTGGGCACACAGATCGAGTTGAACACATCATTTCATCCTCAGACGGACGGACAGTGCGAGCGCACTATTCAAATTTTGGAGGATATGTTGGAGGCATGTGTTATTGATTTTGGTGGTTCATGGGATCAGTTCTTGCCTTTAGCAAAGTTTTCCTACAACAACAGTTACTAGTCGAGCATTCAGATGTCTCTGTATGAGGCATTGTATGGTAGGCGATGTCGGTCTCCAGTTGGATGGTTTGAGCCCGGAGAGGCTAGATTATTGGGTTCTGAGTTAGTCCAGGATGCCTTGGATAAGGTGAAGATCATTCAGGATAGGCTTCGTACAGCTCAGTCCAGGCAGAAGAGTTATGCAGATCGTAGAGTTCGAGATTTGGCTTTCATGGTAGGAGACCAGGTATTCCTTCGAGTGTCGCCTATGAAGGGCGTGATGAGATTCGGAAAGAAGGGCAAGTTGAGCCCTAGGTATATTGGTCCATTTCAAATTTTGGACAAGGTAGGAGAGGTGGCCTACAGACTCGCATTGCCACCACATTTATCAGTAGTGCATCCAGTGTTTCACGTATCTATGCTCCGGAGGTATATTGCAAATCCATCTCATGTTCTTGACTTCAGCGGTGTCCATTTGGACAAGGATATGACTTATGAGGAGGAGCTAGTAGCCATATTAGATAGGCAGGTTCGCCAGTTGAGGTCGAAGAGTTATCCTTCGGTCCGTATTCAGTGGAGAGGTCAGCCTGCTGAGGCAGCTACCTGGGAGTCCGAGTCCGATATGAGGAGTCGGTACCCCTATCTTTTCTCAGACCCAGGTACTTTAATATGTCCGTTCGAGGACGAACGTTTGTTTTAGAGGTGGAGATTGTGATGACCCAAAAGGTCATCCTAAGTAATTCTAGCTAAATCTGTGTTCCGAGGCCCCAAAAGCCTCCGTTAATCTCACCTCGATATACGTGTGCAGCCCGGGCATGTAGCCGGAAAGCTTCTATGCGAAAATTTGATAAAAATGGAACTTTGAATTGAATAATTGAATAAAGTTGACTTTGGTCAACATTTTTGGTAAACGGACCCAGACCCATGATGTGACGGTCCCGGAGTGGTCCGTAGGAAAATATGGGACTTGGGCGTATGCCCGGAAGCGAATTCCGAGGTCCCAAGCCCGAGAAATGAATTTTTAAAGAATATTGTTTTTTGAAAATAATAAAGGATTTTTAAAATGAATTATTATGTGAAAACCATGTTATCGGGCCCGCATTATGGTTTTGGAGCCCGGAACAGGTTTATTATATGTTATGTGACTTCTCTGTGAAATTTGGTGTAAAACGGACTTAAGATGACGGGTTTCGGATTAAAGTTGGAAAAGTTAAGCTTTATGAAGTTTAAGGAATTTTCTAAGATTTTTGAGGTTTAAATCGATGTTTTTGATAATAGTTTGATGATTTAAAAGCTTGAATGAGCCTGTAGGATGGTTTGGGAGTCGTGTGTGTTTTTGATTTTGAGCCTCGAGGGCTCGGGTGAGTTTCGTGTAGCTAACGAGGTGTAAAAGAATAAAAAAAAATCTGGTGTTTTGAGTGATTTTCTGATATCTGGTGTCTACTCAGTGCGATCGCATACATAGACTCCCGATTGCACAGCCTTGTGTTAGGGGGAGAGTTAGTTCTTCTATGCGATCGTATAGCAAAGGTCGCGATCGCATAGGGGTATAGGTGTCCGGGTTGGGGGCTGGTGTAATGTGCAGTGCGATCGCACTATCATGCCCGCGATCGCAGACGTGTGGAGTAGAGTTTCTGTGCGATCGCAGCCGTACCATCGCGATCGCAGAGCTTGTCAGTCCTTCCTCTATGCGATCACATGCCTATCTCCGCGATCGCATAGGCTAATTTTGCCCAGTTATTTTATTAAGTCTAAAACAGACCCATTACGGGATTTTTGTCATTCTTCACCCTTTTCTTCTTCCCCAATCCTCCATAACCGAGAATCAAGCTCCCCAACCTCCATAACTCCATAGCTAAGTGTTCTTATCATCATTTTCTCTTAATTTCATCAACTAATCACTAGAATCTAGGCCTAAAAAACATGAAATCAAAGTAGAAATTAGGGGTTTTGGGTAGAGTTTGGTTTTTGGGAATTTTGGGTGATTCAACCTCAATTTGGGGTTGGATCTTAAAACAAATCATATATTTTAACTCGTGGGGTTATGGGTGATCGGGTTTTGGTCCGAGCCTCTTGTTTGGACCACGTGGGCCCGGGGTCGAATTTTTGTATTTTAGGAAGAATTCTTGGAAATTGGTAATTAGACTATGGGTTTGATTTATTGAGTCATTATTGATATACTTGAGTTAATTATGTCTAGATAATACCGTTCCAAAGTCGAATTCTAAAGGGAAGGCAGTGTTAGAGGGTTGATTGCGCTATTTTGGACTCGAGGTAAGTGTCTTTCCTAACTTTGGTGAGGGAATAGGTATTATTTTCTATGTGCTAAGTGATTATCATGTTCATTGAATAGGTGAGGTGACGAGTACCTATGCAATGTGTATCAAGCATGCCCGTGAGTCTATTTTGATAGAAATTGCAGTATTTCTTCCGTGTTTAGCATATTATGAGATGGTCTTTACTTGGTAATTTATTCTTGATTGAAAGTATTGGTTGTTGAGCTTGAGAAGGGTTGATACGAATGATAATCCAAGTGTAGAGTATGTGATTGAGATGATTGGTTATAGCTAAGACCCTTGTCGGGCATTTCTTGAGCTACTAATTGATGTTCCCCCCTTGCTGGGTGTTTTGAACTGCTTATTTCCACTATGTTGTACTCCTTGCCATGTTATCTATTATTGTTTGGTGAGGAAGAGTGTAAAGCACGAAGGGTGATGTCGTGCCATGATATTTGATTACATTGCATAGTGAGGAAGAGTGTAAATCACGAAGGGTGATGCCATTCCATGATTCATATTGATTATCAGCACGGAGGTAATTGTCGTGCCATGACCTTTATTGATTATAAGCACGAATGTTAATGTCGTGCCATGTTACATTGTACATTGCATTGTGAGGAAGAGAGTAAAAGAACGAAGGGTGATGTCGTGCCATGATATTTGTTTACATTGCATTGTGAGGAAGAGAGTAAAAGCACGAAGGGTGAAGCCGTGCCACTGTTTACTTTTCTGACATTTATACTTGTTTCGTTGTCTATTATGTTGGATTGTTTCTCTGGATCACATCTATCTGTCGATGTGAATGCTTTATTTCACTTGTTCCCCTTACTGCTCCCGTATCCCCTACTTGCCTGCTTATCTCCCGCCTTGTGTTATTTCCTGTTACCTGCTGTAGAATAGGACAGGTTATCGTTACTGTCAAGTCTAGCCTCATCACTACTTCGGCCGAGGTTAGGCTCGGCACTTACTCAGTACATGGGGTCGGTTGTACTGATACTACACTGCACTTCCTAATGTTGTGCAGATCCCCCATCCGGACCTAGTGGACCGCGTTGAGGAAGTCACCTTCAGTCCACCCAGAGCTTCAAGGTATACCCGCTGGCGTTCGTGTGCCTTGGTGTCTCTCCTACATTTGGATTTCCTCATTGTCTTTCCCTTTTCTTCTAGTTCCAAGACAATTATATATTTCTTTCAGGCTTTTTATTTAGCACTTAGTTAGTTAGTTCGTGAGATTGTGACACCCCGGTTTTGGGATTGTTCGTTGTTGTTGTTTTATCGTTTCATTATGAGTTTTTGAAGTAATATTATTTTTCTGCTGTGAAAAGTTTGATGTGAATTGGGATGTTCAGTAAAGATTTGAAAGTTAATGGTGTGGGATGTTTTCGGCAAAGGTTGAACATTAATGAATTCGAGTTATTTCAGTAAATGTTTGAAAGTTAATGGTTTTAAATACCGTTACGTGGTTCTATCAAGGTCAAATGTTGTGTACGTTGACTGGTCTAGCGGCTTCAACGTTAGACACAGTCACGGCCCTAAAAGATGGGATTTCGGGTCGTGACACTAGCGCTGTCAAGCTGGTTATAAAGCTGGCTTTACTTGGTATGTAGAAGGGTAAGGTAGGCTATATAACTGACTTTACTTGGTCTATAGCACGGTTTGGGTACTTCATGCTTTTGTGCTCTTTTGTCACATTTTGTCCTCTTTTTGTGTAACTTTCGTTCGTATTTGTCCTCCGATGCTCCTAGACATAAATAAATATAATTTAGCTCAAATGTCACACAAATTAACCACTAAACTATCAACATGTAAGGCCAGTAATGTACTAAAAATATAGCATTTTGGCCACACATCACTGCCCCAAACTTAAACGTTACTCGTCCTCAAGTCAACCACCAATTCACACTAACCTTGAGCACTTTATCTTGTTTTAGCACATATGAAGCACAACATACCTACGACTATGGTAGATAGAAAAAAAAAACTTTAGCATGTGACTTCAACACACACTTCCCTTTTCTCTATGTCATACCTCAAATTTTTATTCAACAACAAGATAACATGCTCATAACAATCCTAGCCTCACAAACCGACTCAGTATACAATGCATTCGTGGTTTGAATACTTAACATCATAGAGACATATAATAACGTCACCTATCCCTTGCAAAATGTCACGAACCAAATTCCCAACCTTAGGGATGGTGATGGCGCCTAACACTACACTTGCTAGGCAAGCCAATGTTAGAATTCGATTAGCTATTTCCATGGATTTTTTACTTAAACACAACAAAAAAAATTAAAAGTAAATTAGATATAATGATTTTCGGCAAATAACTTCGTAAATAAAATAATAAACTAATAAATAAATCGCACCACAAACTAATTATATAACTATAAGACTACCCTAGGGTCTGGTGTCACAATTCACGAACTTCTAAGAATACTACAAATAATGGGCTGAAACAAGATAATATTTTTGTCTTGAGAAAAATAAAACAGTCTCTATGAACTAAGAGAAGACTCCAGGGATCTGCGAACGACGGCAGATATACCTCGTGTCTCCGAATGAAGAATGACCGCTAATAAAAATCTCTAACATTGGTTGGTACCTGGATCTGCAAAAAAAAGTGCAGAGTGTAGTATCAGTACAACCGACCCCATGTACTGAGTAAGTGCCGAGCCTAACCTCGACGAAGTAGTGACGAGGCTAAGGCAGGGCAATGTAACTTAACCTTTAACAATATATATATATATATATATATATAACATAATAGGAAAGTACAATTCCAAATAAAACAAGAACAATAAACCTGTAATAATAATTAAAGTAATTCAACTGCCTCTTTTCCAAGCCTCTGCCATAACCAAAATCTAAAATAATTTCCAAAATTTTCAAAGTTTCCAAAGTTTTGACTTTTAAAATAAAAGTAGGTGTAAAATAGAATAGATAGTAAAGTAAAACCTAAGCTTTTCAAATCTTTGCTTTTTTCTTGGAAAAATCAGTAAAACATAAGTGTCCTCCCTTATTGCTCCTTGTTGCGGCGTGCAACCCGCTCGCACTTGTCCTCCTTTATTACTCCTCCCCATATATATCACTATTATTACTCCTATTGCGCCGTGCAACCCGATCCCACTTGTCCACCTTTATCACTCCTTGTTGCGGCATGCAACCCGCTCCCACTAGATATGTCATATCCTTTTATTAATTTATGAAAACTTTCACAATTCATGCCAAGTCTTTCACAACACTCTTTTCTCAACAACTGTAAATAGAAAACAATATAACTCATAAGCTTTATCAACCATCATTTCACAATGAAGCCAACCAGGACATATGTAAATGCCGTAACGCTGTCATCCAACTCAATCTTTACGTATCATAACAAAATCAAAGTAACAACCAACACTTTTAATACACTTGAAACGATACTTGGCAATAATCTAATGAAACAAAATATCCATGTAAACCTCAATTATCACAAAATAGTTAAGCCAAGAAGCAAATAAATGAGAAATGGGGAAAGGGATCATGTTAAACAACTATTTGGTAGTGCATAGGCACTCGTCACGTTACCTGTACACTACACACAAGTAATTTCACACAAGAATCAAGTTGGAGATTCCTATTCCCTCAAGTCAAGGTTAAACCAAGCACTTACCTCGATTTCACAAGCAATTCACTGTTCTAGCACTGCCTTTCCTTTAGAATTAGCCTCTAATCCACTCGAATCTAATCACAATATGTTTAATGTTATCAATCATATCCTAAAGGAATCATCTTTATTGAAAAACAATGGTTTTCCTAAGTTTTCCTATCCAATTTCAAAAATCGACCCCGTACCCGCTTGGCCTAAACTCGAGGTTCGGACCAAAACCCGTTTACCCAATCTCCCCAAGTCCGGATATACAATTGGTATTGCAATCCGACCTCAATTCGACGTCCAATTCCTTAAATTTTGAAATTTTCTATGTTCTACCCAAAAACCCAATTTTTTACCAAGAAAACTCTAGATTTTTTGTTGTAATCTTGTTAAAAGTTGTTAGGAATTGAAATAAAGTAGTTAGAGATCACTTACCAATGGTTTGGAGAAGTTTGGGTCTTTGGAAAATCGCATGTGGAGGTTTAGGATTTTAGAAAATTGAAAAAGAAGTGAAAATCCCGTCAAAAAGTTGATATAATAGGCTACGGGTCTCGCATTTGCGAATTGGAGTTCGCATTTGCAAACCCTGAGCTTTCCGGAGGAATATCGCAAATGCGAGCAGGACTTCGCATTTGCGAACAGGGGCCATTCGCATTTGCGACCCAGGACCTCGCAATTGCGAGATCTAGGGCTGGCCATTAGCTTCACATTTGCGAAGCCCGACCTCGCATTTGCGAGATATGAGGCCTGCACACCAGATGTTTAGCTGCCGGGGTATTTTTCTAAGTCTATACACTCCGTAGCCTACCCGAAACTCATTCGAGCTCTCGTGGATCCAAGCCAAACATGCACACAAGTATAAAAACATCATACGGACTTGTTTGTGTGATCAATTCATCAAAATAACATCAAAATCTACGGATTTAGCCTCAAAACTCAAGATTTCCTCAAGAACACTCAAATTCCTAAGTTTCAACCGGATGTCCGAATTACATCAAATCAACCTCGATTCTCATGAAACTTCACAAATAGGACTTAAATAACATAACAAACTTTTTCCAGGCTCCCGAACTAAAGTACGGTCCCGATATCATATATTTCACATATTATTTCATTTCTTTATTTCTAGAGTTAACCAGCAGAACAATTTTCTTAAAAAAAATATTTTCTAAGGCTTGGGACCTAGGAATTCATACGCCCAAGTCTCATATTTTATAACTTTTGATCCATCTCTCTTCGTATGTAGCAACATCGGTATCCAAAATCTGCACACAAGGTGCAGAAGTGTAGTATGAGTACAACCGACCACATTTACTCAATAAGTAACAAACCTAACATGAGGTTGAAAGTAGTGACGAGATGGAACAAAGGTTGGGTCTCACACAAATAGCCAACAACGGTTCATAACAACATATTGCAAGTAATAAAAGAAGTATCTCAGAAATAGAATGCTCAGCTTGTTCACAATTCCATAAAATAGGCATGCTTTTCAAGTATCTTAGTGAAAACTCAATTTTATTACCGAAATTGGGAAAAAAATAAGAGTTTGCTTGAAGACTGTGATTTTTCCTAAAAATCCTTTCATTTTCAGATAGCGTGAGCAAAGTACATCTTTATGCCTACATGTCAAGATACAAGTAAATATGCCTACACACACACACACACACACACACACACACATATATATATATATATATATATATATAAGGTTCATTGCGGTGTGCAACCCGATCCACATATATAAAGCCATAAGGTTTGTTACGGCGTGCAACCCAATCCACATGTATATATATAATCAACTACACTCACTGGGTGTGTGTGCAGACTCCGGAGGGGCTCCTTCAGCCCAAGCGCCATCACGAATCAGTGAAACCCACTGCGGCGTGCAGTCTGATCCCATAAATGTCACTCATAATTAGGCCATCGGCCTCACTCAGTCATCAATCTCTCTAATCTCTCTCTCACGGGCTCATAATGTCATGAAACTGGCCCAAAAATGATGTTACGATGTATCACTAAATAACAACAAAGATCTACATCACCTATGGGTCCCAATAGTACCAGCATATATCCTAAACATGATCTCTAGCATGATTGACAACTCAATTACTTTAGTACGTAGAGATTTCATGGTTATAGATATTATCAGGTCACTATACAGCACCAGGGAAATAACAGAGTCATAACTTACACGTTGCATGACCACACTTCCGTCACCTAGCATGTATGTCGCCTCAACACCAAACACATAACACGTAATTCGGGGTTTCATACCCTCAACACAAAGTTTAGAAGTGTCACCTACCTCGAACAAGCCAAATCCAATACCGAGCAAGCCAAACGATGCTCCAAAGATGCCATCCCGCGCGCACTGACCTCCGAACGACTCGAATCTAGCCAAAAGCAACTCAAATACATCAAATGAAATCCAAAGGAAACAATTCAAAATGATAAAGGTCGAATCCTAAATCAAAATCCAAAATTTTCCAAAAGTGAGACTCGAGCCCGCGCCTCAGAACCCGACAAAAATAGCAACTCTGCCACCTGAGCCCCTACGGACCACGTCCCAATATCCCAACAAGTCCCATAACATAATACATACCTACTCAAGGCCTCAAATCATACATAACAACATCAAAACGACGAATCACACCTCAATTCAAACTTGAAGAACTTTGAACTTTTAAATTTCCATAACTCGTGCAGAAACATAGCAAGCCAACCCGGAAAGAACCCAAATTTTGCACGCAAGTCCCAAATTACATAACGAAGTTATCCCGATTCCCGAAACCACAACTCAAATCCGATATCCACAAAGTCAATTCCCTATAAAAAGTATGAACTTTCCAAACCTTTAGATTTCTAATTTTTTCCTATTTGTGCCGGCCTTCTAGAAACATCCAAATGCAAATCCGCGCATATGCCTTAAACGAAAATCACCAGTCGGACCTAATGGAACCATCAAAACTCCAATCCGAGGTCAAATGCTGAAAAATCAAAATTGGTCAACTCTTTTAATTAAAGCTTTCTAGTTGAGAATCATTCTTCCAAATCAATTACAAATAATTAAACCAAAACCGATGATTCACACAAGTCATAATACATCATACAAGACGACCGATGACCGTAAACTATCGAGCGAAATGCAAATGCTCAAAACGACCGATCGGGTCGTTACACTTTCGTACAAGACTTTGGGATAAATGATTTCTACACATTTTCGGTATTATTCAAGAATCTACATGGATTATTAATACCTAAAATATAACATTTTGAGGGAAATCTGGGAGTTTTTTTCTACAACTTAAGAGAGTAAGAATTGAAAATTTCAAGGTTGATTTGAGCTTGATTTTGAAATCTAATAACATATTTGGACTCGTGGGGTTATGGGTAGTCGGGATCTGCCCCTTGACTCAAGTTTTGACCACATGAGCCTGAATTAACTTTTCTTGACTTTTTAGTAATTGTTTAAAGATTGAAGCTTTATTGTTTTAATTGATTTCTATAGCTTTATTGAGTTTATTTTTGCTAGATCCGGGTAATTTTGTCATGACACGAAATCCCACCTTCGTGCCATGACTGCGTCTAACGTTGAACCCGCTAGACAAGCCAACGTTTGAATCAAATAAACTCATTAACAACTAAAATAAACAAGATAACTAAGGCATCGATGGTCAACAACATGAAGGTTAACTAATATTCACAATAATATAGTAACTTCGTAGTAAAACCCATATACATATCCCAGAATGGGTGTCACATACTCACGAACTGTCTATGAGATTACTAAATACAATGGTCTGAAAAGAAGTACATATGACTGTCTTTGAAACTATAAGATAAAACAGAGCTGAAAGTGAAGGGTAGAAGATGACGCCAAGGCCCACGAACGTCTGCGGGTCTACCTCGATGTCTCCTGTATAAACTGATGGAAAGCTCCGACCATCAGTGACCACCGGGTCCGGCTGCGTAGTCTGCACAACATAAAGAAGTGCAGTTGTAGCATCAGTACAACTGACCCCATGTACTGAGTAAGTGCCGAGCCTAACCTCGGCTAAGTAGTGACGAGGCTAGGACCGACAACATATATATATACCTGTGCAATTCTATATAATAACAGGAAGAATATCAACGGGGATAAGCAGGTAAAAATAGATACGGGGAGAAACATGTTGGGGATAAGAGGGGCAACAAATTCTAGCATAGTAGAACAAGGTAACAACTTAAATGTAACAGTAAAAGCAGGAATTTAACGTCTCAGCACAGATAATGAACAACACAAGGCACGGCATGTCCCCTCGTGCATAATCTCACAATTACTCGGCACGGAATGTCCCCTCGTGCATCAAGTAGTAACACATCGGCACGACATGTCCCCTCGTGCGATAACAATAACAGTCAACATGGCATGTCCCCCTTGTGTGATGAATAATAAACAATCAGCACGACATGTCCCCTCGTGCGATAAATAATAATCGATCAACACGGCATGTCCCCTCATGTGATAAATAATAAACAATCAGCACTACATGTCCCCTCGTGCGATAACAATAACAATCAACACGGTAAATCCCCTCGTGTGATGAATAATAAACAATCAGCAAGGCATGTCCCCTCGTGCGATAAATAATATAAAAGCAGCAATATAATGTGAAAATCAACCATTAGAAGTCTCAAGTGTATGGAAATACTCAATAAAATTCTATCGTCCTGGCAAGGGACTCAGTTATAACCAACCTCGCATCAGAAATACAATATCAATAGTAAAAGCTTCAACTGAAACAAATAACACAATAACTCCCCATGTCATGTAACAACATCAAGGTATCACTTCTAAATCACCAATTACTCATAGTACAGAGAATATTAAGAACACGGTATGATTCATCACATTTGACCTATGGGCATGCTTGACCTCAACATATAGACACCCGTCACCTCACCTATATGCTGGACATGACTTACACATAGCAAATAAGACTCTATACCTATTCCCTCAAGCTAAGGTTAGGCCAAACACTTACCTCGGGTCCAAAATGTAGCAATCAACCCTCTAACGCCGCCTTTCCTTTAGAATTCAACTTCGTAATGGTATTATCTAGACATAATTAACTCAAATATATCAATAATGACTCAATAAATCAATTCCATAGCCTAATTACCCATTTCCAAGCATTCTTCCAAAAATACCAAAATTCTACCCCGGGCCCGCTTGGTCCAAACACGAGTCTCGGACCAAAACCCGATCACCCATACCCCCACGAGTTGGAATATATAATTTGTTTTGAAATACAACCTCAAATCGAGGTTGAATTACCCAAATTTCTCAAATACCTAACTCTACCCAAAACCCCTAATTTCTACTTTGATTTTAAGATTTTAGGCCTAGATTCTAGTGATTAGTTGATGAAAGTAAGAGAAAATGATGTCAAGAACACTTACCTATGGAGCTGTTGAGGAAGAATTGGCTTGGAGGTCTTCAATGGAGGTTGGAGAAGGAGGAGAGGGCTGATAATATCAAAATCCCGTATGGAGTGTTC
This sequence comes from Nicotiana rustica, assembly GCA_005239535.1. Lineage (NCBI taxonomy): Eukaryota > Viridiplantae > Streptophyta > Magnoliopsida > Solanales > Solanaceae > Nicotiana > Nicotiana rustica. The sequence goes on along the minus strand of ML528267.1, from coordinate 56,988 downwards.
TATTTTTTATTAAAGATATAGCTGGGTGATTTTGTTCTCTACGATCGCTGAAGAAGGGCTGCCATCGCAGAGCTATAGGAATCCCTACTATGCGACCGCAGACGGAAGGCAGCAATCGCAGATGGTCAACTCCACAGACCACTGCGCTCGCGCAGGAAAAGTCGCAACCGCAGAGAAGAACCACCTCGCCCCCACCCAGTTCCCCTGGTACACTACGCGATCGCGAAGAAAGGAATGCGATCGCAGAACATCTGGGCTCCCTACACTGCGATTGCGGACCCATCCATGCGATCGCAGAGGACATCAGACCCCTCCCCCACTCTCAACTCTATGCGATCGCAGCTCAGCCTATGTGATCGCATAGACTAAGCTACCAGACACCAGAAAATAAACCAAAACACCAGATTTTCCCCGCTTTATACACCCCGTTAGCTATCCCGAACTCACCCGAGCCCTCTGGTCTCAAAACCAAAAATACACACAACTCCCAAATCATCCTACGGACTTATTTAAGCTTTTAAATCACAAAAATATCATCAAAATCAATGGATTAAACCCCAAAACTCATAGAAGTTTCTTAAAATTTCACAAGGCTTTATTATTCCAATTTTGATCCGAATCACGTCATTTCAAGTCCGTTTTACACCAAATTTCACAGGTAGGTCACATAACATATATTAAACCTATTTCGGGATCCGTAACCATAATACGGGTCCAGTAACCCAGTTTTCACATCAATATTCATTTTCAAGAACCTTTTTTATTTTCAGAAAACAATTTTCTTTAAAATTTTATTTTTCGGGTTTGGGACTGCGGAATTCGATTCAGGGCATACGCCCGAGTTCCATATTTTCCTACAGACCCTCCGGGACCGTGAAATCATAGGTCCGGGTCCGTTTACCAAAAATGTTGACCAAAGTCAACTCTATTCCATTAATTATTATAAAATTCCATTTTCATCTAGTTTTCACATAAAAGCTTCCTGGCAACACGCTCGGGCTGCGCACACATATCGAGGTGAGATTAACAGAGGTTTTCGGGGCATCAGAACACAGAGTTAGCCAAATATACATAGGATGACCTTTTGGGTCATCACAATCTCCACCTCTAAAACAAATGTTCGTCCTCGAATGGACATAGAAAAGTACCTGAGTCTGTGAAAAGAGAGGGATAACGACTCCTCATATCGGACTCGGACTCCCAAGTAGCTGCCTCGGCAGGCTGACCTCTCCACTGAACACAGACCGAAGGATAACTCTTCGATCTCAACTGATGAACTTGCTTATCTAATATGGCTACTTGCTCCTCCTCATAAGTCAGATCCTTGTCCAACTGGACACCGCTGAAGTCAAGAACATGAGATGGATCTGCAATGTACCTCCGGAGCATAGATACATGAAACACTAGATGCACGACGGATAAACGCTGTGGCAAGGCAAGTCTGTAGGCCACCTCTCCTACCTTGTCCAAATTCTCAAACGGGGCAATGTACCTAGGGCTCAACTTGCCCTTCTTCTTGAACCTCATCACGCCCTTCATAGACGACACTCTAAGGAATACCCGATCTCCTATCATGAAAGCCAGATCTCGAACTCTGCGATCTGCATAACTCTTTTGCCTGGACTGAGCTGTACGAAGTCTATCCTGAATAATCTTTACCTTGTCCAAGGCGTCCTGGACTAACTCAGAACCCAATAATCTGGCCTCTCCCAGCTCAAACCATCCGACTGGAGACCGACATCGACTACCATACAACGCCTCATAAAGAGCCATATGGATGCTCGACTGATAGCTGTTATTGTAGGCAAACTCAGCTAAGGGCAGGAACTGGTCCCATGAACCACCAAAATCAATGACACAGGCCCGCAACATATCCTCCAAAATCTAAATAGTACGCTCGGACTGTCCGTCTATCTGAGGATGAAATGCTGTGCTCAACTCAATCTGCGTGCCCAACCCTCGCTAAAATACTCCCCAGAAATAGGAGGTAAACTGAGTACCTCGGTCTGATATAATGGATAAGGGAACACCATGCAATCTGAAAATCTCTCTCATATAGATCTGTGCCAACTTCTCTGTTGAATACGACACTGATACCAGAATGAAATGCACTGACTTGGTCAGCCTATGCACAACAACCCAAACCGCATCAAGCATCCTCTGAGTCTGTGGGAGCCCAACTACAAAGTCCATGGTAATACACTCCCACTTCCACTCAGGAAGTTGAATCTGCTGCATCAAACCTCCGGGTCTCTGGTGCTCGTACTTAACCTGCTAGGAGTTCAAGCACCGAGCTACATAAGCTACAATATCCTTCTTCATCCTCCGCCACAAATAATGCTTTCGCAAATCCTGGTACATCCTTGTGGCGCCTAGATGAATGGAATACCGGGAACTATGGGCCTCTTGTAGTATCAACTCATGAATATCATCCACATCAGGTACACAATTATGACCCTGCATCCTCAGAACTCCCTTGGCATCAACTGTGACCTGCTTGGCACGTCCGTGGCAAACCGTATCTCTAAGAGCAAATAAATAATGATCATCATACCGCCTGGAACAAATACGATCATACAATGAAGAACGAGCGACGGTATGGGCCAAAACACTGCCACCCTCAGAAACCTCCAACCTCACAAATCGGTTGGCTAACGCCTGAACATCCAAGGCAATAGGTCTCTCTCCAACTGATCAAGACTACCAATGCTAACTGACTTCCGGCTCAAAGCATCAGCCACCACATTAGCCTTCCCCGTATGATAGAGAATAGTAATATCATAATCCTTCAGTAACTCTAACAACCTTCTCTGCCTCATGTTCAAATCCTTTCGCCTGAATAGATACTGTAAACTCTTATGATTCGTAAACACCTCACAAGGCACACCATACAAGTAATGCCTCCAAATCTTCAATGCATGAACAATAGCTGCAAGCTCCAAATCATGAACGGGATAAATCTTCTCATGAATCTTCAACTGATGAGAAGCATATGCTATGACTTTTCCATCCTGCATCAACACTGCACCAAGCCCAAGTCGTGAAGCATCACAATACACGGTGTACGACCGTGAACATGTGGGCCAAACTAACACTGGTGCCGTGGTCAAGGCTGTCTTGAGCTTCGTAAAGCTCGCCTCACACTCATCTGACCACCTGAACTGGCACACTTCTGGGTCAACCTGGTCATCGGGGCTGCGATAGATGAAAATCCCTCCACAAGTCCACGATAATAACCTGCTAAGCCCAAGAAACTCCGAATCTCTATAGATGACGTGGGCCTAGGCCAATCTCTGACTGCCGAAACCTTCTTGGGATCCACCTGAATACCCTCTACCGACATAATATGGCCCAGAAATGCCACCGAACTTAACTAGAACTCACACTTAGAAACTTTGGCATACAACTGACTATCCCTCAGAGTCTGGAGGACGACTCTAAGGTGCTGCTCATGCTCCTCTCGGCTTCGAGAGTATATCAATATATCATCAATGAAAAAAATAACGAACGAGTCCAAATAAGGCCTGAAGACCCGGTTCATCAACTCCATAAAAGCAGCAGGGGCATTTGTCAACCCGAATGACATCACCAAGAAATCATAATGCCCATAACGAGTGCGAAAGGTTGTGTTAGGTACATCAGACACCCTAATCCTCATCTAATGGTAACCAGATCTCAAGTATATCTTGGAAAACACCGTAGCACCCTGAAGCTGGTCAAATAGATCATCAATCCTCGGCAGAGGATACTTGTTCTTGATAGTAACCTTATTCAGCTGCCGGTAGTCGATACACATCCTCATTGAGCCATCTTTCTTATTGACGGAAAACACTAGGGAACCCCAAGGAGAAACACTAGGCCTAATGAAGCCTTTATCCAACAAGTCCTGCAACTGATCCTTCAATTCCTTCAACTCTGGCTGGGCTATATGATATGGCGGAATAGAAATAGGCTGAGTGCCCTGAGCCACCCCTATACAAGAGTCAATATCCCTGTCAGGTGGCATGCCCGGCAGGTCAGTAGGGAAAACCTCTAGGAACTCACAAACCACAAGCACGGACTCCATAGAAGGAACCTCAGTGCTAGAATCACGAACATAGGCCAAACAACCCTTCTCGGCCATACGCCGAGCCTTCATATAAGAAATAACTCTGCCGGAAGAATGGCTAGGAGTCCCTCTCCACACCAAACGAGGCACACCTGGAAAGGCCAATGTCATTGTCTTGGCATAACAGTCCAGAATAGCATGATAGGGGGATAGACAATCCATCCTCAATATGACGTCAAAGTCCACCATATCCAGAAGCAAAATATCAACATGAGTCTCCATACCACCAATAACTACTAGGCAAGCACGATAGACTCGATCTCCCACAATAGAATCACCCACCGGGGTAGACACATATACAGAAGCACTCAGTGAACCACGGGACATGCTCAAATAAGGGGCAAAATAGGAAGACACATAAGAGAATGTAGAACCCGGATTGAATAAAACCGAAGCATCTCGGCTGCAAACTGGTACCGTACATGTGATAACTGAGTCATAAGCCTCAGCCTCAGGCCTGGCCGGAATAGCATAGCAACGAGGCGGAGCCCCTCCAACCTGAACATATCTGGGTGTACCTGCTACGGGCTAACCCCTACCTCTCATGACCTTCCCTCCACCTCTATGAGTCTGACCTCCACCTATGGCACCACGACCACCCATAGATGGCTGTGGGGGCGAGGGTGCACCTGATGCAAGAACCATGGCACAGGAACCTTGATAATGAAAACCAGCAAAACCTCGGGGGCAAAACCTGGAAATATGCCCCATACCACCGCAAGTGTAGCAAGTCTTCGGCTGCTGAGAATACTGAACCTGGAACGGTCCCTGGCGACCAGAATGACCACCCTGAAGACTCTGAATTGGCAGTGTAGTGATGGGAGCTGATGATGCACTATGGGATACCTGGAGTGCCGACTGATAAGGCCTAGGGGGATGACCTCTACAAAATAAATCCCTGCCTCCAGATGAGGCACCACTGAAACGGCCGAAATGACGAGGTATCTTGTCAGACCCCTGACCACCACCCTGGGATAATACCATCTCAATGCGTCTGGCCACATCGGCTGCATCCTGAAAGGAGATGACAGTACCCGTCTCCCTAGCCATCTAAAGTCTGATAGGCTAAGCCAATCCCGCAATAAATCTCCGAACTCTCTCCCAATCGGTGGGGATATCATCATAGAATGCCTGGCTAGAGTAATGAACCTGGTCTCTTACTGAGTGACGTACATAGAGCCCTGCTGGAGACACTCAAGCTACCTCCAAAGATCCTCCCTCTGAGTAACTGGAAGAAACTTCCCCGAGAATAACTCGGAGAACTGAGCCCAAGTCAAAGGTGCAGACCCAGCCGGTCTGGTCTGGCAATAGTCTCTCAACCAAGTCTTGGCTGCGCCAGACAACCGAAAAGTAGCAAAGTCAACTCCATTGGACTCCACAAAGCCCATGTTCCGAAGAACCTCATAACAGCTGTCTAAATAATCCTGGGGATCCTCTGATGGTGTACCAAAAAATGTAGTAGTGAATAACTTTGTGAACCGATCCAGTCTCCATAGAGCATCTCCTGACATAGCTGCACCCTCTACTGTCGGTGCCACAATACCCGACTGAGCTACTCCAGCTGTCTGGGGTGCTGGAGCCTAAAACTGAGTGGAGAACTACTCTAAGGTATGAATAACACGAGTCTGGGTTCCTCCCCTAGCCTGAGAACCAGCTGGTGCAGTAAGAAGAAAACCGGCTTGAGCCACGCTCTCTATAAGTCCCACCAAGCGGACTTGAGCGTCTTGAAGCACCGGGGTAGCAATGAACACCTCTGGGACCTGAGCTGGTCCAACTAGAACTGTCTGAGTAGGAACCTCACCGGCAAAGTCTACATGTGGGTCCTCAACTGGAGCTGCTGGTCTAGCTCTGCCTCGACCTCTAGCGCGGCCTCGACCTCGGCCCCTTGTAGGAGCTGCAATAGGAGGATCAGGCTGCCGATCAGACGATGAGGAAGAACGCGTCCTCGCCATGTGCGAGAGAGTAGGATAGAGACTCAATTAGTATTTAGAATTTAAATTTCACGACAGTGAATGAAAGATATGAAGTTATTCCTAACTTTTCAGCCTCTGAGGGATAAGAACAGACGTCTCTGTACCGATCCCTCAGACTCTACCAATTTTGTTCGTGAGGTGTGAGACCTAAGAAGCCTAGGGCTCTAATACCAACTTGTCACGACCCGAAATACCATCTTCGGGCCATGACTGCGTCTAACATAGAACCCACTAGAAAAGCCAACGTTTGAACCCAATAAACTCATTAACAACGAAAATAAAGAAGATAACTAAGGCATCGATGGTCAACAATAGAAGGTTAACTGATGTAACGACCCGACCGGTCATTTTGAGATCCAGCACGTCGTTCAGTAGTTGGGAGTCATGAACAACTTCATTTCGGGTATTGTGACTTGTGTGTATTGTCAGAGTTGAAATTCAGGAGGTTCAGAGTTAAATGGAAAGGAAAATTCTCATTTCAGAAGCCTTAAGGTGAAGAAATTGAGTAAAACTGGAATTTTGAGTAAACGACCTCAGAATCAGGATGTGAAAGTTCCAGTAGGTTCATATGGTAATTTCGGACTAGGGCGTATGTCCGGATCGGGATCTGGATAACCCGAGAGCATTTCGGCGTATAATGTGAAAGTTAGTATTTTGAAGGAATTTCCTAAGTTTGGCTTGAAGAGCATTTCATAGATATTAACGTCCGTTTGGGATTCCGAGTATAGGAATAGCTCCGTATTGTGATTTTGTAGTTGGGAGCGCGATTGGAAGTGAATTCAGATGTATGTAGGTTATTTTGAAGCTATTTGGCTAAAGTTAGAAATTTGAAGGTTTTTGAGAAATTCGACTGGAAGAGGAAATTTTGATACCGGGGCCGGAATGCGATTCCGGAAGTTGGAGCAGGTCCGTATAGTCATTTATGACTTTTCTACAAAATTCGAGGACATTCCGAGTAGTATAGACCCGTTCGGAGCAATGAAATAAATTCTAGAAATTTCAAAGTTATTAAGTTATGATTTTAGGGGTTTTAGAGGGTGATTTTGAGTTTTAGCAATGTTATGAGTGTTCCGTAGGCTCGATCTAGTCCGTATAATGATTGGGACATGTTGGTATGTTTTTTAGAGGGCTCGGATGGGCGCAGGTGCCTCCCAGATCCCGCACGAGGCCAAAAACAAGCAAAAACCATTGTTGGTGCAGCTACTTCTGGTGTGACCGCACTTGCGGTCTCTCAGTCGCAGGTGCGAGTCCGCACCTGCGATTCAACCTTCGAAGGTGCGACCCCCATCGCAGGCGCGACCCTTCTTCCATAGGAGCGGGACCACTGGTGCAGACTCCTTCTCCGCAGGTGCGTTGCCAGGGTCCCAGGCCCTTTTCCGCATGGGCGATGATATTCTCGCAGGTGCGAGACCGCATCTGCGGTCCCAAGGTCGCAAGTGTGGAAATCACTGTTTCCAGCCCCTTTTAAATGTCCAAATACGTGTTTTCTTCATTTTTATCCACCATCAACCTCCATTAGAGAGCATCCAAGTTTGGTCAACACCTCCCACGACCACCCACTGTAGAGGTGAGTAATTATTTTCTATTTTTCACTATTATGCATTGAATTCAACGGGTTTAATTCCTAAAGAATCAATGATCATAAAATTTGGATAGAAATTCTAGGGCTTTGAATAAATTGGTGAATTATTCATTTGAGGCTATGAATCCCTGTATAAATCACATAACTTCGATCCTTAGACTTCGGGTAGGTGATTCCTTCAAGAGTTTTCGAGATCAACACGTGTGGGCCTGGGGTCAAAATTCTGGAAATGGTCAAGATTGCTTAATTTTAGGATTTCTTGTTAATCCTTCTTCTTGGAACCTAAATTAATTCAATTATACCATGTTTGGTTAGTTGCGATCCATCGAGGGTGAATTTCGGGATTAGGGCACATCCTTGGTCCGAGGGGTGATATCGTCACGAGGTGAGTCTCCTTTCCAAACTTGTAAGGGAGAAATGTCCCCGTAGGTTCCTTGTTTGCTATGTTTATATGTTGAGGGGGGCCGCGTACGTACCAAGTGACGAGAGTTCGTACGTGGCGACTATATTGCTATGTCGGGTAGCCGTAGGACCCACGAGCATGCCATTTCGTGCCTTATTTGAACCATTGAATGTACTATAAATTGTGTTTATTGTTGAAATGAAATAGGAGAGGTAAAAATATGATGAGGTAAATATTACTGGATGTTAGTGATATGATATTGACACAATCCTGTTGAATTCACGGTCGAGTCGGTACCGTAGGTACCTATATGTAAATTTTATTACTATCGAGTCAGCACACGAGTCGCAGGTATGATGCTGGGAAGATTATTATTATTATCGAGTCAGCACACGAGTCGCACGTATGATTCGCGATCGCGGGGAGCTTATTATTATCGAGTGAGCACATGAGTCGCAGGTATGATTCACGATCGTATGAAGCTTATTATTATCGAGTCAGCACACGAGTCGCAGGTATGATTCGCGATCATGGGGGAGCTTATTATTATCGAGTCAACACACGAGTCGCAGGTATGATTCGCGATCGTGGGGAGCTTATGACCTCAGTCCTTATGACCTACCTTATGAATCTGGCCGGTTGTCTTGTCCGTGTCCATATATGTACACTTGAGTCTGGTTGACACATGACAGTATTGGCAAGGTATTATTGAATAAGAGGAATTGGTACTTGGTTCTCTTACTTGTGTTACATTATGTGTTCATATACTTGCTGCTTACTGTTTCGCCTGCCTATTGCTTTAGCCTTATCTCATTTTATATTATGTTGCTGGACCATAGTGAGTATCTAGTCGACCTCTCATCACTACTTTTTCGAGTTTAGACGCGATACTCACTGGGTACATATATGTATATGTACTCATGCTACACTTTCTGTGCATTGTTTTGCACAGGTACCTTTATAGTACAGTGATCGGTTTGGGAATTTATATGGGCTGCATTCATCTAGAGGCATTCCACAACTGACGAAGTCTCCCTTCTGTGTACTTACATTTTATATCTATTGCCTTTGTCCCACTTATTTCTCCGACAAGAGTTGTATAATTGTATAAATTCTTAGAAACTGCTCATGTACTTGTGTCACCGGGTTCTGGGGATGTGTTTAGTCTTGTTTTATTTAATTAAATAGATTTCTTGTTGTGTTTAATTTACAAAAAGTTATTTATTTGATTATGAAATACAATAAAATATAACGATTTTGAAATTATTAAACAGGAAGGTATTTCAACTGATTAAGGGGTTGGCTTGCCTGACTGTGGTGTCCGGCGCCATCACTACCCATAGGTTTTGGGTCGTGACAACGTGGTATCAGAGCTCTAGGTTCCTGTATGTTTTGACGAGTCATGAGAAAGTCTAGTAGAGTCTTGCGGATCGGTACAGAGACGTCTGTACTTATCTTCGAGAGGCTACAGGGCTGTTAGAAGTACTTCCCTTCTTGATTCCTCATCGTGCAACTTGATTCCTTTAAGGCTTATGCCTATACTTCTTCCTACTCAATCTTACGCGTCGCGAAGCGCTTGTTATGAATCGAGGGTTGAGGACTTTTAATGATACTATGGATGTGGTGTGGGATGTTTCTCCCAACGTAGTTGATTGAGGCTATCATCATTGTTCTGCGGAAGAATGTTTTTGTCATCTCAGCTCAGTAGCTGTATTTCTAAGAACTTTGAGGTCATGCTCGGGTGGTTATGAACTTACGATTGGTTATGGCACAATGTTGATACAAGGGTAGAACGGTTGCCCATGCGTTGGGGTGATGAACGGTTTGAAGGGAGGTCCGCTCAGAGTGTGATTTCGAGATTTTAGTATTTTTGTTTTGGTGGAGGAAAATCATTTGGATTATAAATGATCAGGTTTTGGGCTGATAAAATAGTAAGGATTGGTGCTGCCAGTGAAATGGAGCACTCACTTGTAATAAGATATTGTCGTCATGGATCGAATGAAATGTGTTAAGTTTGTCGGTGCTGTGGTTTCTTCGGTTGCTCGGGGTTAGAGTATTGTGAAGAAGTATTGAAGAATGTGGTTGGCAGAGGTCGTGAGGTGCGGAGGTTCAGTACTGGCTAAGTATTGAAAATGAAGGCGATTCGAGAAAGATGATCTTCGTAAAGATTTAAAGTTATGATGATATGTTGGTTTAAGAGCTACGAAGGGCATTATTAAATTGAGGCAGCAGGAGGGCATCATACGAAGAAGGAATATACGTGAGAAGTGCTAGGCGGTGGTGCCAATTCTAGAAGATCAGGTGTAAGGAAAGGAAGTCAGGTAACACTTAAGGGAAATGAGTTGGGCAAAGTGGGAGAGCGGCAGCTTAGTGATGAATCAGAAGATGTGGTAGAGCATTTAGTAGATGTCCAGGAAGAGCAGACGGATTGGTAAGGTTGGTAAATGGATACAGGCTTAGGATGGGGGTCTTGATATTGTAGAAAGTGAGAATCATAGCGTAATGGTAGGTGTCAGTTGGCTAGTTTCCTCGGGTGGGTTGTCTTCTATGAGTAGGTTAGCGGTTTTAGGGATGGTAAGTTATGTGCGGAGTCCTAGTGGCTAGTCGGTAGGAGGTAGAATGTGTGAATGGTGTTAGAAAATTCAAATATTTAAGGGATGCTAACACGAAAATCTGGAAGAATCGGACGGATTGGTTGAGCAAGGTCATGTCAACAAATAAGAAAAGATCTCAATAGTGTCTGGAGTGGTGCAGGGAGTAGCTTCGGGCTAAGTGGGGGAGTCCCACCACCTGCAGTTGGGTTATAAGGTTGTGTCCTCATGGGATTGCGGATTGTCAGTGTATTGGCAACTTGTCACCACTAAGAGAAAGGAGTAAAGCGGTAATTGAGTATGTCATTCGATAAATTTAATAGAAGTTGGTCCTATTGGACCAAGGTTAGACTATGGAAGATTTAGAATCCGTGCTTAAGGCATAGGCAAGTTGTAAGGGTAGCGAATCAGTCACGTGCTTCGTTGAAAGGGTGTGTATGTGCTAGGAGAGACTTGGAGTTGATTGTATTCGGGGCCAGTCAGAGAGGGTGACTCTTAGTAGTGGTCCTAATGAATTCAAAAGTTAGAAAAACGTGGTGTTTAAGGGTTTCAGGCAGCAGTGTAAGTAAGGATCGACCTTCTGCAGTATAATCTCCAAGAAGAAGAAAGATTGGTTAACCATGGTTGAAATGGAACATGTACGGCAGTGATCAGTTCCTTCGCTATGATTGGGTATGTGTATGGATTGTGCAGAAGTGTGTGGGGCGTGCCAGCCGTCGTAATAGATTTTATTTGGAAGCATTCAGGTGTTATGGCCTGTCAGGTGTAGGCGGATCCCGGAAAGTTTAGGGTGGTTCAAACCACCACTTGAGGATTGGTATTTATTGGGATTGTGAGAATTCACTTGCGTGCTATTATGGTTCTCATCAATTGAGGTAAGTGAAAGTTTCTATGTGATGAAGTGTTCACCTTGTTAGTGATTCAGGAGTTATGATGGAATTTCCTATGCTATTCTATATGGTCATGTTGTGGGCAATAAGCGGTATGTAACCGAAAGTAGGAATCGAGGTTGCGGCTCGGTGTTAACAAGGATGCCATAAGCTCAGAGGAGCAAGAGCAATGGATATGAATGTGCTTCACTGTCATCTGAGTTTGGTGTTTGGTGAAAGACGCTTGTATCCTGGTTACGGGTCCTTGAATTGTTTCACAGCTTTAAGGTGGTCGGTGGTATGGATGTGCATACTTGTTACCTTGTGTGGAAGGTCGTGGGAGCATGACCGCGGGAAGATTGCATAAGTGTGGCATGTATTCACCTGATTGGTTGAAAAATTAGACCAAGTATAAAAGAGTGTAATATTGCTTAACTGATAATTTATGCCTGGAAGGTTTTCAGCTCAGTTGGTTGTGGATTGTGGGGTGTTTATCTCGGATATGATGGTTGTCCTCGTGTGTATAAGAAAAAGGAAGCGGGTTGTTTGGACCCAGGTAAGGCTATCAGCCTAGTTCAATGCGAGCAGAATCATCTTGAAGTGAGTGAATAGATTTAAACAAGATTTTGGGCTTCATGCGAGTCAGAGGTGTTCATTTCAGTATGGCACTCCTCAAGGAGGGGTATTGGGATATCAGGTGTTGTCCCGTCTTCGTCAAATTCATGTGATATTGTGATTGTGCCGTGTGAGTTGTGAAACGACTTGATAATTTCTTATGTGTTAAGGTTTCGTGTAGTGACGAGGTTATGTGAGCAGGATGGCTCCTGAGATTCAGAATATATATCGCACCTCTGTCGTGCTGGAGTTTTGTAGCATATGGCTCTATCAGTCTCCCCAGAATAGTATTATGCACTCAGCGTGCTTGTGACCGATATTAAGTGACTTGTAATAGTGAGCAATTCAGCTCCGTGTATATTTCCTTATGTAAATCTTATGTTTATTATCAAGCTAATGTGCTCAACTGGGTTGTGGTAGCACGGGCCGGTGCACGAGGTGTTAAACAGTGATTTCAGATAATTCCGGGGCAGTTCTTGGCACGTTCGAGGATGAATGTCTGTTTAAGTGGGGGAGAATGTAACGATCTGACCAGTCGTTTTGAGATCAAGCGCGTCATTCAGTAGTTGGGAGTCATGAACAACTTCATTTCGGGTATTGTGACTTGTGTGTATTGTCATAGTTGAAATTCAGGAGGTTCAGAGTTAAATTGAAAGGAAAATTCTCATTTTAGAAGCCTTAAGTTGAAGAAATTGAGTAAGACTAGAATTTTGAGTAAACGACCTCGAAATCAGGATCCGAAGGTTCCAGTATGTTCGTATGGTGATTTCGGACTTGGGAGTATGTCCGGATCGAGATTTGGATAACTCGAGAGCGTTTCGGTGTATAATGTGGAAGTTAGCATTTTGAAGGAATTTCCTAAGTTTGGCTTGAAGAGAATTTCTTAGATATTGACGTCCGTTCGGGATTCCGAGTCTGGGAATAGCTCCGTATGGTGATTCTAGAGTTGGGAGCGCGATCAGAAGTGAATTCAGATGTCTAAAGGTTATTTTGAAGCTATTTGGCTAAAGTTAGAAATTTGAAGGTTTTTGAGAAATTCGATTGGAAGAGAAAATTTTGATACCAGGGTCGGAATGCAATTCCGGAAGTTGGAGCAGGTCTGTATAGTAATTTATGACTTGTCTGCAAAATTCGAGGTCATTCCGAGTAGTATAGACCCGTTCGGCGTAATGAAATGAATTCTAGAAATTTGAAAGTTATTAAGTTATGATTTCAGGGTTTTGGAGGGTAATTTTTAGTTTTAGCGATGTTATGAGTGCTACGTAGGCTCGAGCTAGTCCGTATAATGATTTGGGACCTGTTGGTATGTTTCTTTGGGGGTTCGGGTGGGCCCAGGTGCCTCCCGTACCCCGCACGAGGCCAAAAACCAGCAAAAACCATTGCTGGTGCAGCTACTTCTGGTGTGACCGCACCTGCGGCCTCTCAGTCGCAGGTGCGACCCCCATCGCAGGCGCGACCCTTCTTCCGCAGGAGCGGGACCTCTGGTGCGGACTCCTTCTCCGAAGGTGCGATGCCAGGGTCCCAGGCCCGTTTTCGCAGGGGCGATGATATTCTCGCAGGTGCAAGACCGCACCTGCGGTCCGAAGGTCGCAGGTGCGGAAATCACTGTTGCCAGCCCCTTTTAAATGTCCAAATACGGGTTTTTTTCATTCTTATCCACCATCAACCTCAATTAGAGACCATCCAAGTTTGAGCAACACCTCCCATGACCACCCACTGTAGAGGTGAGTAATTCTCTTCTATTTTTCACTATTATGCATAGAATTCAACGGGTTTAATTCCTAAAGAATCAAAGATCATAAAATATGGATAGAAATTCTAGGGCTGTTAATAAATTGGTGAATTATTCATTTGAGGCTATGAATCCTTGTATAAATCACATAACTTTGATCCTTAGACTTCGGGTAGGTGATTCCTTCAAGAATTTTCGATATCCACACGTGTGGGCCCGTGGTCAAAATTCTGGAAATGGTCAAGAATGCTTAATTTTAGGATTTCTTGTTAATCCTTCTTCTTGGAACCTAAATTAATTCAATTATACCATGTTTGGTTAGTTGCGAGCCGTCGAGGGTGAATTTCGGGATTCTGACGCATCCTTAGTCCGAGGGGTGATATCGTCACGAGGTGAGTCTCCTTTCCAAACTTGTAAGGGGGAAATGTCCCTGTAGGTTCCTTGTTTGCTATGTGTATATGTTGAGGGGGTCCGCGTACGTACCAAGTGACGAGAGTCCGTACGTGGCGAGTATATTGCTATGTCGGGTAGCCGTAGGACCACCGAGCATGCCATTTCGTGCCTTATTTGACAAATTGAATGTATTATAAATTGTGTTTATTGTTGAAATGACATGGGAGAGGTAAAAATATGATGAGGTAAATCTTACTAGCTATCAGTGATATGATATTGACACAATCCTGTTGAGTTCACGGTCGAGTCGGTACCGTATGTACCTATATGTAAATACTATTACTATCGAGTCAGCACACGAGTCGCAGGTATGATGCGCGATCGTGGGAAGCTTATTATTATTATTGAGTCAGCACACGAGTCGCATGTATGATTCGCGATCGTGGGGAGCTTATTATTATCGAGTCAGCACACGAGTCGCGGGTATGATTCGCAATCGTGGGGAGCTTATTATTATAGAGTCAGCACACGAGTCGCAGGTATGATTCGCGATCGTGGGGAGCTTATTATTATCGATTCAGCACACGAGTCGTAGGTACGATTCGCGATTGTGGTGAGCTTATGACCTACCTTATGACTCCGACTGGTTGTCTTGTTTGTGTCGGTATATGTATAGTTGAGTCTGGTTCACATATGACAGTATTGGCAAGGTATTATTGAATAAGAGGAATTGGTACTTGGTGCTCTTACTTGTGTTACATTATGTGTTCATATACTTGCTGCTTACTGTTTCGCCTACCTATTGCTTTAGCCTTATCTCATTCTATATTACATTGCTGGACCTTAGTGAGTATCTAGTCTACCTCTCGTCACTACTTCTTCGAGCTTAGACGGGATACTCACTGGATACATATATGTATACGTACTCATGCTACAGTTTCTGTGCATTTTGTTGCACAGGTACCTTTATAGTACAGTGATGGGTTTGCAAATTTATATGGGTTGCATTCATCCAGAGGCGTTCCACAGCTGCCGGAGTCTCCCTTCTGTGTACTTACATTTTATATTTATTGCCTTTGTCCCACTTATTTCTCGGACAAGAGTTGTATAATTGTATAAATTCTTAGAAACTGCTCATGTACTTGTGTCACCGGGTTCTGGGGATGTGTTGAGTCTTGTTTTATTAAATTAAATAAATTTCTTGCCGTGTTTAATTTACAAAACTTTATTTATTTGATTATGAAATGCAATATAGGCAACGATTTCGAAATTGTTAAACATGAAGGTATTTCAACTTATTAAGGGGTTGGCTTGCCTGACAGTGGTGTCCGGCGCCATCACAACCCATAGGTTTTGGGTCGTGACAACTAATATTCAAAATAATATAGCAACTTCGTAGTAAAACCCATATACATATCACAAAACTAGTGTCACATACTCATGAACTGTCTATGGGATTACTAAATACAATGGTCTGAAAATAAATACATATGACTGTCTTTGAAACTATAAGATAAAACAGAGCTGAAAGTGAAGGGTTAAAGGTGACGCCAAGGCCCACGAACGTCTGCGGGTCTACCTCGATGTCTCCTTGATGAACTGATGGAATGCTCCAACCGTCAGTGACCACCGGGTTCGGCTGCGTAGTCTGCACAACATAAAGAAGTGCAGGTGTAGCAGCAGTACAATCGACCCCATGTACTGAGTAAGTGCCGAGCCTAACCTCGGCAAAGTAGTGACGAGGCTAGGACCGACAACATATATATATATATATATATATATATATATATATATATATATATATATATATATATATATATATATATATATATATATATATATATATATATATATATATATATATATATATATATATATATATATATATATATATATATATATATATATATATATATATATATATATATATATATATATATATATATATATATATATATATATATATATATATATATATATATATATATATATATATATATATATATATATATATATATATATATATATATATATATATATATATATATATATATATATATATATATATATATATATATATATATATATATATATATATATATATATATATATATATATATATATATATATATATATATATATATATATATATATATATATATATATATATATATATATATATATATATATATATATATATATATATATATATATATATATATATATATATATATATATATATATATATATATATATATATATATATATATATATATATATATATATATATATATATATATATATATATATATATATATATATATATATATATATATATATATATATATATATATATATATATATATATATATATATATATATATATATATATATATATATATATATATATATATATATATATATATATATATATATATATATATATATATATACCTGTGCAATTCTATATAATAACAGGAAGAATATCAACGGAGATAAGCAGATAAAATTAGATACGGGGAGAAACATGCTGGGGATAAGAGGGGCAACAAATTCTAGCATAGTAGAACAGGGTAACAACTGAAATGTAATAGTAAAAGCAGGAATTTAACGTCTCAGCACAGATAATGAACAACACAAGGCACAACATGTCCCCTCGTGCATAATCTCACAATTACTCGGCACAGAATGTCCCCTCGTGCATCAAATAGTAACACATCGGCACAGCATGTCCCCTTGTGCGATAACAATAACAATCAACACGGCATGTCCCCTCGTGTGATGAATAATAAACAATCAGCACGGCATGTCCCCTCGTGTGATGAATAATAAACAATCAGCACGGCATGTCCCCTCGTGCGATAAATAATAACCGATCAACACGGCATGTCCCCACGTATGATAAATAATAAACAATCAGCACGACATGTCCCCTCGTAAGATAACAAATCAACACGACAAGTCCCCTCGTGTGATGAATAATAAACAATCAGCACGGCATGTCCCCTCGTGCGATAAATAATATAAAAGCAGCAATATAATGTTAAAATCAACCATTAGAAGTCTCAAGTGTATGGAAATACTCAATAAAATTCTATCGTCCCGGCAAGGGACTCAACTATAACCAACCTCGCATCAGAAATACAATATCAACAGTAAAAGCCGCAATTGAAAAAAATAACACAATAACTCCCCATGTCATGGAACAACATCAAGGTATCACTTCTAAATCACCAATTACTCATAGTACAGAGAATATTAAGAACACTGTATGATTCGTCACATTTTACCTACGGGCATGCTTGACAACAACATATAGATACCCGTCACCTCACCTATATGCTGGACGTGATTTACACATAAACAATAAGACTCTATACCTATTCCCTCAAGATAAGGTTAGACCAAACACTTACCTCCAGTCCAAAATGTAGCAATCAACCCTCTAACACCGCCTTTCGTTTAGAATTCAACTTCGGAATGGTATTATCTAGACATAATTAACTCAAGTATATCAATAATGACTCAATAAATCAATTCCATAGCCTAATTACCCATTTCCAAGCATTCTTCCAAAAATACCAAAATTCTACCCCGGGCCCGATGGTCCAAACACGATGCTCGGACCAAAACCCGATCACCCATACCCCCACGAGTTGGAATATATAATTTGTTTTGAAATCCAACCTCAAATCGAGGTTGAATTACCCATATTTCCCAAAAACCTAACTCTACCCAAAACCCCTAATTTCTATTTTGATTTAAAGATTTTAGGCCTAGATTCTAGTGATTAGTTGATGAAAGTAAGAGAAAATGATGTCAAGAACACTTACCTATGGAGCTGTGGAGGAAGAATTGGCTTTGATTAAAGATATAGCTGGGCGATTTTGTTCTCTGCGATCGCGGAAGAAGGGCTGCGATCGCAGAGCTATAGAAATCCCTAATACGCGACCGCAGACGGAAGGCCGCGATCGCGAAAGGTCAACTCCACAGACCACTATGATCGCGGAGGAAAAGGCGTGACCGCAGAGAAGAACCACCTCGCCCCCACCTAGTTCACTTGGTACACTACGCGATCGCGAAGAAAGGAATGCGATCGCAGAACATCTGGGCTCCCTACACTGTGATCGCGGACCCATCCATGCGATCGCAGAGGACATTAGACCCCTCCCCCACTCTCAACTCTATACGATCGCAGCTCAGCCTATGCGATCGCATAGACTAAGCTACCAGACACAAGAAAATCAACCAAAACACAAGATTTTTCCCGCTTTATACACCCTGTTAGCTATCCGAAACTCACCCGAGCCCTTGGTTCTCAAAACAAAAAATACACACAACTCCAAAATCATCCTACGGACTTATGCAAGCTTTTAAATCACCAAAATATCATCAAAATCAATGGATTAAACCCCAAAACTCATAGAATTTTCTTAAAATTTCACAAGGCTTAATTATTCAAATTTTGATCTGAATCACGTCATTTCAAGTCCGTTTTACACCAAATTTCACAAATAAGTCACATAACATATATTAAACTTCTTCCGAGCTCCGGAACCATAATACGGGCCCGGTAACATGGTTTTCACATCAATATTCATTTTCAAGAACCTTTATTATTTTCAGAAAACAATTTTCTTTAAAAATTCATTTCTCGGGCTTGGGACCTCGGAATTTGATTCCGGGCATACGCCCGAGTCCCATATTTTCCTACGAACCCTCCGGCACCGTCAAATCACAGGTCCGGGTCCGTTTACCAAAAGGGTTGACCAAAGTCAATTATATTCCATTAATTATTATAAAATTCAATATTCATCAAGTTTTCACATAAAAGCTTCCCAGCAACACGCTCGTGCCGCGCACGCTTATCGATGTGAGATTAACGGAGGCTTTTGAGGCCTCGGAACACAGATTCTGCCAAATATACACAGGATGACCTTTTGGGTCATCACACATTGAGAGGACGATTTATAAGGGAAAGTATTCTCGGAGTATTGATTTGTCCTGTTTTGAGGTAAATATCTTTCATAGCCTTAGTTTGAGGCACTAGTTGCTTGAATTATTGATAATGGCTAATTGCCAAGGGTGACGCACATGTGGGGGATGAGCATGTGTGCATGCCCGAGTTCTTATCCATGTTCGGGGGTAGTTCTTAGGCTATCTTATTCCTTGAATCGAGTACTAAGTTTCTTACTATCATGCTTCATATGTTTATACCTCTTCGTGAGCCACTTGAATCATGCTAGAGATCTGTGCAGATTAATTTCTTGATAAAAATATGCTAATTGTTATTTTTTGGCGTACTCGCCTAAATATGAGTTGTGGTAGCACACTTAGCATATGCATACACCTTATCCTGCCCCTTTTATTTGTCCATGAGTTTGTGATTTGATATCTATTGTTAGTGTACTTGTATTCTAGTATATGGTTTGTTGAGTGGTGTTTTTACCACTCAATTTAGTCTCTTTTCGTTAGACTTTCCACCCTTTTTATGATAACATGAGGTCGTTTATAGTGGGTATTGTTCAATTTGCAGGAAGATGATGCTATTAAGTGATTTGCATTGAATTGAAGTGGAATTGAGCAAAAAAAGTGGAAAAGGTGCAGTAGCCTTCAGTGAATCCGCACCTGCAGAGGTTTGGTCACAAGTGCGACATTGCACCTGCGAATGTTTGAATGCACCTGCGTATTTAGCTCAAGTATACATAGGCCGCACCTGCGACACCGCAAGTGTGGTATTTGGTCTGCATCTGTGGAACATGAGTAAAACACTTGGAAAAGCACCTGCGATTGGGTTTCTGCTTTTGCAGAACCGCACCTGCGGGGATTATTCCGCAGGTGCGGTCATCGGGCATCAGATCTGGAAAGAATAGTAAAATCACAATTTCTCAATCCCAAACCCACATATACCCCACCTACCAGACATTTTCAGGATATTTGGCATCATAAAACATAATTTTGTGTCTTGAAGACAAGGAAGAACAAGTCTTAAAGCTAGGGTTTGAACACACACTTGGGTTTTGAAGATTTCAAGCTTGTGGTTAAGGATTTCTTACCCATTTATGTTTATTTATTCATTTCCTTTCTTTGTATTGAATATTTAAGTGTGTAGTATTTATTTCCAACACTTGAATCTTGTTTATTGAAATACTCATATTTAAAGTGTGGATTAAATACCTTGTTGTGCTTATGTATTGAATGATTCTTAGTTATTTATGAAGTGAGTTATTGTTATTTTAATTATTCTTGTTCTTTAATGTTTCCAAAGGTATTAGCTAACCCTAGGACTCGCCCATTAACTCTGAATTAATGTTGGAAAAGATAATTTGGGGTTGGAAAAGATTAATTAACAAGAACTTTAGGTTTTAACCCTCATTTTATAGATTCTACCTAGGAATAGGATTGAACTACTTGTAGCCAAATCCGGGTGTGCATAATATCTTAATTGGGTTATGAATAATTCAATTAGGAAGTCTTGTTGGTCTTCGGAAGAAGCTAATTAAGAATTATTATCCATCGCTAATTAACATAAACTCGCTCATATTTGTAATATCGTGAAATACATTAGATCGTTACTTGAGTGTAATTCCCGAAGCAATCATACTTGTTTCCATTGATCATTTTACTTGCTTTCTAGGTTAGTTTATATTTTTTCATTTAGATATAAATATTTTCAAAATCAAAATCTAAGTGTTTGGCACCGCGCGATAAGTGATAATTCCTAATCGCCTTCATATTGTTCTTTGTGGGATTCGGCCCCAACCTTGTTGGGTTATTATATTCGATATTGACCGCTTACACTATTTTGAGGTGTAATTTGAGCGTACCAAATTTTGGCGCCATTGCCAGCGAACAATTTGGCGTAATTTAGGTTGTTTGAGAAATAAGCATAAGTGCTTTGGTCCAAACTTGTGAATATTTGTGTAATTATTTTTCTTACCTTGGTCTATTTTTCTTATTTTTTTCTTGCTTAGTTTCTTGATTTTTGATTAAAACAAAATGGCATCATATAATGAAAATTGGTCGGATGGTAGTTGTTCATACTTTGATGACCCTTGTCCTTATTGTAGAGGACCACACTCGTGGCAAAAATGTTTAAATTCTCCCGGGGATGGATTGTGCGCACAATCTCAAACCCATGAGTGGAGTATTTGTGGTAGGCGTGGTTGCCAAAATGGTCATTGGTATGATTGTGTATATTTGTCTGTCCCTTCCCCAAACTCCCGCTATGATGATTCTACCTTTTGTGATAAAATATTTAGGGGTGAAGAAGTGGAGGAAATTGATCATGGTATAAATGGAGAGTTCAAGCTCATGTTGGGGTGCTTAATTGAAGAAGGAAACCATGAGAAAAATGCCTTGGAAGAACTTTTGGAGTCTAGTCTCCAAAATAATTTTGCACTTGAAAGGTTTCACTCACAAATGAATGAAATGATTGAAGCTTCAAGGGTTCAAAAAGCCTTGGAGGTGAGTGATAGCCAAGAACCTTCCTTGTAGGTTGAAGTTGAAAATTCTTCCTTGGTACTTGAACAAAGCCAAGAAGAACTCTCAAATGCTCAAAAGGAGAGGATGATGCTCATGTTGGAGGCCATTCTTAAAAAGGAGGAAAAGCACAACTTTGCACTCGAGGAATTGAAACATGATGTGACTCAAAATGATGAGCACATCCACACTTTGGAGGATCAAATTAAAGAATTGATGGAGGCTCATTATGCCTCTCAAAGTGAAAGTGCGGATGGAAGCCAAGAAGAATCCAATTCCGACGATGAAAATGCGATTTACCTTGAGGAATCAATACTTGAACATCCGCCAACCGTCTCCCTGAGTGTTTGTGATGCCGAAAAAAATATGGAACTAGAGTCAACCAGGGTGATGGAAAATATTGTTAAAATTGACTCTAGTCCGGGGGGAAAAGAGGATGTCAAAATCCGGAAAAATTTGCAAGTTGGAGGTTTGTAGGCACATTTCAAACATTTTTCAACATTGGAATTGTGTGATTTTTCAACATATGTGAGTTGAGAATTAGAAAATGTGATCTTACATTACTGCCCAATGTTGATGCCCATTGGCCGCACCTGCGAAAGAATCCTCGCCGGTGCGGTTCCGCAGAAGCGGAAACCCAATCGCAGGTGCGTTCCAGGTGATTTCTTCTTATTTTGCAGATGCGGACTGCCTACCGCACCTGCGGATCCGAAGGTGCGTGAACCTCTTTGAAAGTGCATTCAGTACTGCACAGGTGCGATGTCGCACCAGCGGCGAAGAGTCCGCAGGTGCGGAATCATTGGATATTTTGTACATTTTTCACAAATTTGTGCTCAACTGCACTTCAATTCAACACCAATCACTTCATGGCAATTTGAGCAATACACACTATAAACGACCTCATGTTATCATTGAGAGATGCAAAATCCAACGAAAAGAGGCTAAAACGAGAGGTAAAATCACCATTCATCATGGTGATACGGAAGTTGAACTACGTGGATCAATGGAGGATTGCAAGGAGGAAAAATTCATACCATACATCTTACAATTTGAGGAAACAAGAAAGAAAAATGACATTCCTCACATGAGATCCAAGAAGTGCAAAATGAAGAATTTAAGGCTTGGCTTGATTATCTACTTACCGCCCCCCATCGCCCGTGGTCACAAGCTTGATTCCAAGTTAGGTGCCCAGTTCATATCGTCAAAGTGCCGAGAAAAGTGGTAAAGTTGACTTGCGTCGTGCCACGACATTAAATGCGGCGCTTGGTGGGAGGCAACCCATCGTGTTCAATTTTTTTTTTTGTTTTTGAAATTTTCTTTTTTAGAATAGCTTAGTATACGTTTTGCACTAATCTGCCTAGTTTCATATTTTTCGGAGCTAAGTTGCAAATTTTTGATAACGGGAATGTGCCAAAACAGTGCTATCCAGAACTGTCATGCTAGCCCAGGTATTTCCGCACCTGCGGTCAAGGAACCGCAGGTGCGCCTTCGCAGGAGCCGCAACCCAAACGCAAGTACGGTTTATATCGCAGATGCAGTTCTTTAACCGCAGAAGCGGCTAGAGTGTCGCAGGTGCGGAAACTCATACAACTAAAATCCCAAATCAATTTCCTCAGGTCAGTTTGTGCTATCCCTAAAACATAAAAGAAAAAGCAGTGTTGTTTTCTCTCATCCCTCATCTCTCACGCAAGAGTTGATCCTTCACAAAATCGAACAGGTATTTTCTCTTGATTCCTTTCTCTTTTTCTTCTCTATTTTTCTCTTTGTTTTCCCTGCTTTATCTTCTTCTTCTCGTCTTTTTTTTTTCCACCCCTTTCTTTCCCACGACCCTTCTGAATTAGGGTAGAATTAGGGTGAGGTTTGGTTGAGAGTAGACGAATGTGTGCTGGCTTCAGTGAAGCAACAATTGTGGGGGAATTCTGAGTACCCAATTTGTGAAAAAGGAGAAAAGTTTTAAATGCCCACAAAGTGTTCGATTAATCGTATAAGCGAAAATAGTTAGAACTCAAATTGGTACACTAATCTGGAAGTCTTGAGAATAGATTAGTGACCAACAACAATGCCCCATTTGAAAATGGCAAAAATTTTCTAGGCCATTGAACCTTGGGACGACAGTCCGCAGGTGTGGCTTCGCACCTGCGAGTCTTTCACCGCAGGTGCGAACTCTGGGTCTTTGGGAATTCTCCGCAGGTGCGCCCTTTTCCTGCAGATGCGAAACCACTCCTGCGACTAAAGTTCTGCAGGAGCGGAAACTGTACAGAAATGCTGAAAACAGTAGCTTTGCAAATAGCCCCTCCCGGGCCCGTTCGACTTGGTTCTTTGGCCTAATTGCAGTGTTTTAATATGTTTAACAAGATTCCATTGCTTGACTAACTTCGTTTTGATTTGTTATAGGTACTTTGAGCTAAATATGGACCCGAACAGAAAAATAAATGCTACGGACAGTCATGAAATTGAGGAGGATGTCGGGGAACGATTTGCTGATTACCGGTTCATGTCTGCTAACTGTCAATGCCGGTATTATGACGAACTCCTCACCAAGAAATTAATGCTTGAGAAAGGGATCGTTGAGGATAAATTGGCCGAATTGCTCCCGGGTTTCTATGGCTAGTTGCAATCCTCTGGGTGGTCATGCTTCATTCCAACTCCTTGCAAGGCCAATGAGATGTGGGTTCGCAAGTTTTACGCAAACCTCAAGCGTACAAACTTCGCCGACCCACAACTCATCATCAGAGTCAAGATAGTAAAGTTCGGGGTGGACGAAATTAATGATGCCCTCGGGATTCCGAACCATCTAATTGGGCCACTACAAGAGAAAGATCACTACGACAATGTTGCATGGCTTGTGTCCAAGTTGTATGTCACGACCCAAAACCGGTCCAGGTCGTGATGGCACCTAACGACGAGATTAGGCAAGCCAACAAACAACAATAACAATAAAAATGTGGAATAGACTAACAATATGGGGTAAGGCCGTAGAAATAAGCTGAGCCACAGCTAGGCCCAATAGATACAAAATATACAAGCCGCAGTCTGGAACAAAAGACTGAGCAAAATGAAACTAGAAGGCTCCAGAGGTGCTGCCAGGAAAACGCCAAGAAGACA
>ML528267.1:0-17274 GCA_005239535.1 Nicotiana rustica | reverse complement strand
CTCTTTATCAATTATATCAGGAGTAACACAATTACTCAATTGATGGAGTTCATAATTCTTATCTGAACGTTATGTACATTTAATTCGCATCTATCATAGCTCAATTTGATTATATAACAGTAATAACTCGTACAAACATCAGATAATATCAAACAACAGTTAGAACATGCTCGTGGGTCCCACGGCTACCCAACATACAATATAGATGCCACGTACGGACTCTCGTCACGTGGTGCGTACGTAGCCCCCTCAACAAGCGCAATTAGCAACAAAGAGCTTAGGGGACATTTCCCCCTTACAAAGTTTGGAAAGGAGACTCACCTGGACAAGTGCTCCTCCGGCCAACGGACAAAACAACACAATGCACGAATCCTCCGAATCACCCTCGATGGCTCGCAACTAGCCAAAAACACATAATTATATCAATTTAGGAAGATTCGAGGAGGAATTATTAAGGATTATCCTTAAAAACACATTCTTGACATACTTGGCAAATTCAATTCCGAGCCTCGGCGTTCGGAAAAATATATCTCTTGAAGGAACGTGCTATACGTCGCCTAAGGATCAAGATTACCTAAATTAATCATCCCTCGATGGCCCAAAAATCAGAATTCACATTTTCATCAAAACCCTCTATTCTCCCCAACAATTTCTTATGAATTTCTATGAATTTGGAAGAGGAAATTCTCAAAGAACGGAAGAAATTGACATGAGGAGGGTTAGAGAATCACTTACCTGAGTTTCTAGGCCGAAATACCCGTTCTGGAGCTCTTGGGGTCGTCAACAATGGAGGAAATATGATTTTTGGCAAAGAATTCACGACTTGGGCTTTTAGTAGGACTGCCCAGCGGGGGGATTTCTGCGGAAAAAGGCTTGGGCACTGGGGGATTTCTCGCACCTGCGGACCTTGGATCGCAGGTGCGGACTTGCACCTGCGGAAAATTGGCCGCAACTGCGATGGCCTGCGCCCCTGGGGAACGTCGCGCCTGCGGGCTTTTGTCCGCGCATGTGGAGAAAAGGCCGCTCCTGCGGAAGGAGCCGCGCCTGTGGTTGATTTTCCACTGGTGCGAACCTCGCACCTGCGGCTCATGGACCGCAGGTGCGGTCACACCAGCAAATTCCCACCAGCAGTTCAATTGCTTGTTTTTGACCCCGATCGGGGTCTGGGAGACCCTTGGGCCTACCCAAGCCATCGATAAACTATACCAACGAGTACTGAATCACATGACGGACTCGCTCGAGTTCCCAGAACACTAAAAACATCATTCAAACCAAGAATCACTCTCCAAAACCCCCTTAGATCAAACTTAGGATTTCAAGGAAAAATCAAATGGCTCATCAATACGTCGAACGGGTCTATACTGCTCGGAATGACCCCAAATTTTGCAGACAAGTCATAAATGACTATACGGAACTATTTCCAGTTTCGAAATTCCATTCGGACCATGATATCATGAGGTCCAATTCTAGGCTAAATTCCAAATCGCATGAAATCCTGAATTCCAATTCAGGTGCCGAAATACTCCCGAGTCATCATAAACCCAAGGCGAACACACTCCCAAGTCCAAAATCATCATCCGGAGCTAAAGGAGCGCAACACTGATCATTGGGTTCCTACTGACAAACCTTTCTACCCGTTAAGATTTACGGGCGAGGGTAGTGCAATAAAAAGCAAGAAGATGAAGGTCACCACCAGCTCTGCCGGATCCGGATCCTCCTCACAGCCTGGTACAGCAGAGGGACCGTTTGGGTAGATGAACTCCCAGTTTGCAATCCTGCGGGACCTAGTGTCTAAGCTCCGCACTGGGCCTTCCCACTTCCAGCCTCAACCTCCACCTGATTACCGCTCCAGGGCTGAGATGCAGCAGTACTTTGATACTCAGGATAAGATGGCAGCGTCTCTTTCCCAGCTTGACACCGCCTACACCAACTTGGCCAAGGCACATGTTCATCTGAAGGAGTCATTTGACAAGGAAAAGGATAAAATTAAAAAGAAAGGTAAACTCCTGGTCAAAGTGTGGAGAGGAGTCAAGGCAATATTCAGGTGGCGGCAGCCGAGGAAGAAAATGCCGGTTGCGAATGATGAGGACAGTGAGGACTACTCGTTCATGATGGATGGTGATGATGTCGATGCGGATGATGTTGACGAGAGTTCTCAACAACACTGAGCAGCCTCTTCTACTGCAGTCTGCTAGTCTGATGCAGACCTCAGGGAGACCCTCAAACAATGATTTTTATTTTGATATTGTGTAGTAGGGACAGTGCAATGGTTTTTGTTGGGGGTGGCTTTTGCATATTGTATCTATTGTGACTTTGCTTATTACATTGTTTATGTGACCTTGTCGGGCTTCTTGGTTGTGTATAGATATTATGTGCCTTTGCCGGGCTTATTTTGGATTATATCATGTGTGCTAAGCTTGGTGTGATTAGTCTATTTTTTTATTTTTTTTTCTTTTCTTGTATCAGTTATTTTCCTTAGTAGTTGTTTTTATTTTACATTTTAGCTTTTATTAGTAGCTTTGTTCTTTAATTTTTGAGGCTTACATTTCCTTAATAATACTTCCTTGGGTTTTCTTCATGCTACGGTTCTTTCCTAAGGAACATTTTTAAAGTGAACCGGATGACTTTTCCCTATGATAGATGGTGTGACAACTTTCTTAAGGGAATTAGACTTGTTTTACTAGGAGGAGACTTTTGGATTATTTGGTACTAACGAAATTAGCCTCTTGTATGTCACGACCCAAAATCCTAACTCAGGTCGTGATGGCGCCCAACAGCGGGGTCAGGCAAGCCAATGCTAATTTCACTAAAGGTTCTCTCTTATTTGATTAACCATTTCACCATATACTAAGTTAACAAGTTTGAAACATAATATCGAAAGATAATTAACCAGTTTTAATCCAAAAGCAGTCGTAAGGAGGCGTGAGCAAAAAATATATACAGTGTATAATTCGTGATGACTACTACGTGTGTGCCAGGAACTAGTGTCACGAGTACCACAGGCATACTAACTGGATATACAAAAGATAAAAATATACAATTCCCACTGTCTGAAATAAATAGACGGGAAAATAAGCAAAAGGAACTCCATGGTGCTGCTGAGGGTCGTCAGGAGAAGCAGCTCACCGTGAAGTCAAATCCACTATATCAGAATCTATCTCCGGTATAGTAACCAGATGCACCAGCCTCAGAACCTGTACAATTAAGTATAGAAGCGTAACATGAGTACATAAATAAATATGTACCAGTGAGTATCCCGTCTAATCTCGAAGAAGTAGCGACGAGGGGTCGACTTGACACTCACTAAGGTCCAACATTGTAATATAGTAGGGTATAATGAAAAATAGTAGGCATGTAAGAAAGTGAACAACAAATACGTATATAGCACAGGAATCCAAGAAAATATTGAAAGTAACTAAAAAATTCCCCTTTATTTTCCCCCAAATTATCTGTCAAGTCAATATCCACGAAACAGTATCAAATAGTCATGCGCACACAGGAATAAGACAACTGGCCGGAGTCATTAGAATAATATCTATGCACTGCCGAGGATCGAACGGCCCGTCCCATAAGTGCATTCTTACCATAGTATAATCTTATATGTGCACTGCCGAGGGTCAAACGGCCCGAACCATAAGTGCACCTTTCAATCCTCCATGGTGTACGACCCGCTCCCATTAGAGTGGGGGAAATCACACGCCTCTCACGGAATGTAGATTGCGAAGCAGTCACATTCACACAAAATAATACTAACATTTCCTTACCATAAACATTTTCTTCTCATTTATCAATTTCATAAATCTCAAGGAATCATACTATGTACATCAGGAATTCATAACATATAATTCTTTAAAAGGAAGAATATAAAGCATGTTGTGGGCCTAACTACCCAGACGTAACAATAATAGCTGCTACGTACGGACTCTCGTCACTTTGTGCGTACGTAGCCCCCTAAACAATTACACATAGCAGGTAAATCACCTATTGGAACAATTCCCTCTTACGAGGTCAGAAAGGAGACTCACCTCGGGTTGAATCTACACTCCAGACCAAGGACGCGCCCGAAACTCCAAACTTGCCTCTCGAGGACTCGAAACTAATCAATCGATACGTAAATATATCAAATTATATTCAAAACATGAAATTCTTCTATGAATTTAGCCAATTCATTATTCTTGAAGAAATCCTAAAATCTGACCCCGGGCCCGCACACTCGGATTCAAAAAATTCTCAAAGAAAACACTCACCCATGAACTAAGGATCGTTAATATATGATTTTTACTTAAAGTTCTAGAATTCACTTTTAATGCGCCAAACTGACCTATACCACTCGGAATGACACCAAATTTTGCAGGCAAGTCATAAATGACATAACAGAACTATTCCCATTCTCGAAAATTCCGTTCAGACCTCGATAACATAAAATCACGTTCCAAACCAAATTTCAAACTTAAGGAAATTCTTATTTCTATATTGGGCACTGAAATGCTCCCGGGTCATCGAAAACTCGTCCAAACATACGCCCATGTCCGAAATCACCATACGAACCTAATTGAACTGTCGGAATTCGATTCCTAGGTCGTTTTCTCAAAATGTTGACCGAAGTCAAACTTGGTCAAAAAGGCCAATCTTAAGGAACCAAGTGTTCCCATGGCACTCTAAACACTTCCAAATCCTGGACCACCTGTCCCCAAAAGTCATAAATCAAAAGGTGCCGCTATGGGAAGTCTCATTTAGGCAAACGTTGTCCTAATACGCAAAATGACCGGTCGGGTCGTTACATTGTATGTGAAATGTGAATTAAGAATACTCCTACGAATTTTGGTTTTGAATTAAAACAAGTAAGTTGCATAGTGAAGAACAATTATTGCGACAAGTATTTGGCTCTTTTAGTGACTCTTTGCCCACTAGTTTGAGAAATATTGCTCTAGACTTCTATTATAAAGTGAAATTGATCCGTCTTGATTAATTCATGTGCCATGTGTGTTAGTGTTTGTATAAATAAATTTTGTGTGTACTTCTATCATCTAGAACATGCCAGGTTGGTCATTCAATGCTAATGATAAGTATGTTTGATTGGAGAAATGACCTTAGGCATTCTTTGTGTTATTTGAAAACCCCTTTAGTCGTTCAAGCCACCATTGTATATATATTATCACTAGTTACCCCATTTGAGTCTTACCTTTTATTTGTCCACCACATTACAAACCTTTCCCTTTTGCAAAATAATTCCCTCTTTTGAACCCGTCCCTCCTTGAATATTGAGTATGAGGCAAAAAGACTAAAGTTGGGGGGTGTGGTATCAAAATGGAAATTGGTAAGGTTGTACATTGAATGTAGGATATATACCTCAAAATATTAATATGAAATTATTCAAGCTCCAAAAGAAAAATAAAAAAAATGAGAAAGAAAAGAACAAAAATAAAAGGAAAAGAGATATTTGTATAAATATAAAATTGGAGACTTGAAGAAAATTATAGAGGTATTTAAGGTTGTTCTATGTTGGTAACTAGATGAAACTGAGGCTATGTGGTTTGAAAAGAAACAAAGTGCATCAAGAAAGAAAATGTGAGTAGTGTTCAAGGAGGGTATAGTCACTTGTATCCTAAATGTTTATCCGACCCTTCACTAAGCCTACATTACAAGCTTAAAAAGTCCTTATGAGATCTCCAACGAAGTGTTCTTGATTAGGCGAAGAATTAAAATAAGGGCAAGCTTATGGCATGATTTGTTGTAACACTTGAAATTCTTTGTGAGAGTGAGTGTCTTTGTAAAATTTTCCCTTGTGTTGTTCTTATAAATATGCTGAGTTTGGGACTTTCGTTCTTGTGCGGGCACATGAATTAGGATTGATTGGTGAAATTGATATATCCGGAAATGAGTGAGTCGAGCATATGTAGTGGACTAGTGCTTTTGAGTCACTTCTTGAGGCTTATTCTTGTCGCTCGATTATTTTGAAACTCCCTTGCACTTCTTGAAGTAGTTTTTAAATGAGGGAGTTATTCGGGTAAGATGCATACTTGAGCATAATTATTAGTACCAATAAAATCCATAAGTATAATGCTTAGTTGGAGAATGTGATTTGTAAATGATAGCAATACAACCTGTGCTTGAAATGGTAGAACCTCATTGAGTTGTTAGTTTTAATTTTATTGAGAACAAGCAAAAGCTTTAAGTTGGGGGTGTTGATGAGTGGTGATTTTACCAGTCAATTTAGTATCTTTTCGTTAGACTTTACCCCTTTTTATGATAACATGAGGTCTTTTATAGTGTGTATTGTTCAATTTGCAGGAAGATGATGCCATTAGGTGATTTGCATTGAATTGAAGTGGAATTGAGCAAAAAGAGTGGAAAAAGATGCCGCAGCCTTCAGTGAATCCGCACCTGCGGAGGTTTGGTCGTAGGTGCGACATTGCACCTGCGAATGTTTGAACGCACGTGCGTATTTAGCTCAAGTACACATAGGCCGCACCTGCGAAGGCTTTTCCGCACCTGCAAAACCGCAGGTGCGGGTATTTGGTCTGTATCTGCGAAAGATGAGTAAAACGCTTGGAAACACACCTGCAATTGGGTTTCCGCTTATGCGTAACCGCACCTGTGAGGATTCTTCCGCAGGTGCGGTCATCGGGCATAAGATCTGGATATAATAGTAAAATCACAATTTCTCAATCCCAAACCCACATATACCCCATCTAGTAGACATTTTCAGGATTTTTGGCATTGTAAAACATAATTTTGTGTCTTGAAGACAAGGAATAACAAGTCTTAAAGCTACGGTTTGAACACACACTTGGGTTTTGAAGATTTCAAGCTTGTGGTTAAGGTTTTCTTACCCATTTATGTTTATTTTTTTTATTTCCTTGCTCTGTATTGAATATTTAAGTGTGTAGTATTTATTTCCAACACTTGAATCTTGTTTATGGAAATACTCATATTTAAATTGTGGATTAAATACCTTGTTGTGCTTATGTATTACATAATTTTTAGTTATTTATGAAGTGAGTTATTATTATTTTAATTATTCTTGTTCTTTAACGTTTCCAAAGGGATTAGCTAACCCTAGGATTCTCCCATTAAATCCGAAATAATATTGGAAAAGATAATTTGGGGTTTGGAAAGATTAATTAACAAGAACTTGACGCTTTAACCCTCATTTTATAGATTCTACTTAGGAATAGGATTGAACTACTTGTAGCCAAATCCGGGTGTGCATAATCTCTTAATTGGATTAGGAATAATTCAATTAGGAAGTCTTGTTAGTCTTCAGAAGAAGCTAATTAAGAATTATTATATGTTGCTAATTAACATAAACTCGCTCATATTTGTAAAATCGTGAAATACATTGGATTGTTACTTGAGTGTAATTCCCGAAGCATTCATACTTGTTTCCATTGATCATTTTACTTGCATTCTAGGTTAGTTTATATTTTTGCATTTAGATATAAATATTTTCAAAATCAAAATCAAGTGTTCGGCACTGCGCGATAAGTGATAATTCTCTTACATTCCTAATCGCCTTCATATTGTTCTCTGTGAGATTCGACCACAACCTTGTTGGGTTATTATATTTGTCATCGACCCCTTACACTATTTTGAGGTATAATTTGAGTGTATCATGGTTTCTATTTGATTCGAACTGGATTGGTAGCATGTGAGTGGTCCATGCAGTTTATATATTATGGCATGTGATATGTCCGTGCAGCGTGTGATAAGGATCCATCCTCCTATGACCGTCGTCGAATATTTCTCTCTTGATGAAGTACGGTAAAGACCTGTAAAATTTCTTGCTTAAAATAATGCCCGAATAAGTCCCCGAGTTGCTATCTTTGTGGAAATTCTTAAAACGGACCTTGATTTTGTAAAAGTATCCTCAGGATTTGAAAGAACTTAATTTTTTCAGAAATTTGGGTGTTATGCGATGCACTATGCGATCGCATAACGTGTATGCGGACCGCATAGTGGTCGCATACACAGGCAAATCACTACCCAGCTGAAGGGGTGTTATGCGACGCATAATGTGATCGCATAACGGGTATGCGGCCGCATAATGGTCGCATACACGGGCATAATGTTTCAAGTATGCGGACCGCATGTCAGGAATGCGATCGCATTCCTGACCGCATATTCGACATGGTCTGTTAATTTTCTAAATTTTTATACCCAACCCCAGTTTCATTTAACCCCTGCCCCCTTTAATTTTAACAAGTTTTCTGAACAAAATAGAAGAAGGAAAGGAGAGTTCTTGAGAGAGGAAGTCGTCCCTCCATCAAAGTGATTTTCAAAGTCTCTTAGGACTGGTATTTCGATTAATCTCCTTCTTCCTCATTCTAGCAGGTAAGGGTTCCCAACCCCTTTCTTTTCTTTCCATTTAATTTTCTGATTTTAAACAAAGGGAGGGTTGACATGGATTGACTCTTGAAAATATTAACTAAGACCTTGCATGCATGTTTAATAATGGTATTAATCTAGTGAGAGGGAGTGGGTGGGGATAAACTTTACAGAGATAGGGTTGGTAATCTAATGGGTTCACATAGTGTTTGGCAAAATGCTTGAGAGAGTCTGAATTGCATGCATGACTTCCCATTTATGAGTTGAATATGTTTAATTGTGAACTAGATTGACAGTACTAGTCGGTTTGGTGATTTGTGAGTAAACATTAAAAAGGGAAACTCGACTCCAGGTATGTATGGCTAACTTTAACCTTTGTGAAATCACTTGTGGTGTTCGAGCATACGGTACGTTTATTGTTATGAATATGTGCAACTGGTTGTCCGTAATATGTTGAAGTGAGAATTGTACTATTGTATGTCTTTAGTTGATCACCACACTACCATGCTATGTAAAACGATGCTCGAAGAATAATGAATCCAAGAGTATGAATGTATATTCTAAAGGCTATGTAAAGAAGTTGTATTCTTATTGCTTAAATTTTCTATGATTGAACTATGATTTGTCATCGTGGATATGATATGTGATTGGTTGGTGGGATCGGGTTGTGTGCCGCAACAGGGGAGATAATGGTGATATGTGAGAACTGATAAGGGTGTGATTGTGATTGTCAGGTGTGATCGGGTTGCACGCCGCAACAATTGTCAGGTGGGATCGGGTTGCACGCCGCAACAGTTGTCAGGTAGGATCGGTTTGCACGCCAAAACAGAAACACAATAAATGATTGTGATTGTCAGGTGGGATCGGGTTGCGCACTGCAACAAAAGAAATAAGGGTGAAATGTGAGAATGGACAAGGGTGGAATTGAGATTGTGATTATGATGAAATTAAAATTGTGGAACTTCCATTGTGTGTCTTTCTATGTCTTCTGCGGTGATTGTGTGACTCTCTGTCTGTCTCTTGCCTGTGCATTATTTAGTTTACTTAGAGTAAAGTTTGTTCATACATACCAGTACAATTCAAATGTACTGACGTCCCTTTGCCGGGGGCGCTACATTCTTGTGATGATTGTAGGTGGTTCTATAGCAGGTACTCCAGCCCACCGACAGTAGTGCCTCCTCTACGTCCTATCAGCTGATTTGGTGAGCCCCTCTCCTCTCGGGGCCCAGTGTGGTTCATGGCACCTTTTCTTCCGGATTTACATTATGGTATTTGTATAAGGTATAGGCGGAGCCTTGTTACCGGCAAGTATTATATATAACTCCTTCGTACTCTTAGAGGCTCCGTAGACAGGAAGTGTGGGTTATGTACTTATGTATTTTGGGCAGTATGACTTGTAGACCACGTAAATTAAAACTGGGTGTTATGTATATTTTGTAAGTATTGTACTACATGTTGGTAATGACAGGATTCTATGGTTAAATTTCAAATTGTAAGAATGTGTCTTAATTGAAGTTGAATAATGTACATCGGAAATCTCGGGTAATGCGTGGGAGGGAAAAATAAATGCAGGTCCGCTTGACTGGGGCTACCCGGTTGAGTGTCGGTCGTGTCCCTTAGTTTTGGGGCGTGACAAACTTGGTATAAGAGCCTAAAGTTTTAAAAGAGTCCTAGGATGTTTCGGAGCTGTGTCTAGTAGAGCCCTTCTTATCGGTGTGTTGTCGACCACATCTATAATTAGGGAGCTACACGGACATTTAGGAAAATACTCTTTTCATTGTTATTCTATATCGTGCGGTGAAGTGGAGAGTGAAAGTGTCCTTGTCTAATTCGTGCTTTGTTCCAAAATGTTTTCAGTTATGGCACCAAAGAAGAGAGCTCGACTCGGCCTTGAGGCCAATGCCACCCCAAGTGTGGCTTTGAATCATGTACCTGGTAGTGCGGGTGAGAGTGACTCCCCGGCCTTGAATTTGCCAGACCCTTCTA
Organism: Nicotiana rustica; assembly: GCA_005239535.1. Classification (NCBI taxonomy): domain Eukaryota; kingdom Viridiplantae; phylum Streptophyta; class Magnoliopsida; order Solanales; family Solanaceae; genus Nicotiana; species Nicotiana rustica. The sequence goes on along the minus strand of ML528267.1, from coordinate 6,960 downwards.
TTCTGGATCAAAGCATTCCTATTCCTGCGGCGGTGGAGGGTGCTGCAATCCCTCCCGCTGGCATTCCTGATCCCTCTACGGTTCCAGCTTCCGGTCCCGGTACGTCCGAGGGGGACCTCAGAGGAGCTATTCATATGTTAACTCAGTTGGTGGCCGCGCATGCCCAAAGATATCATGCTACCCCTGCGTCCTCCAGCGGACAAGGAGATTGCGCCAGCTCCAGAGTTAACCAATTTCTGCGGTTGGCCCCTCTAGGGTTCTCAGGTACGGATCCAGAGGCCGATCCCTAGGATTTTCTTGATGAGATGTGCAAGACCCTTCGGGTGATGAAGGCTACAAGGACAGAGAGGGTTGAGTTAGCTTCGTACAGGCTGAGGGGAGCAGAATATTCCTTGTTCGAGATGTGGGAGGGTTCCCATGGAGAGGGAAGTCCTCCGGCTAGATGGAGCGAGTTCGTGGATGCGTTCGATAACTTTTTACCTGCCGAGACTGTTGCAGCCCGTGCTACTGAGTTTGAGGTCCTCAAGCAGGGAAGTATGAGTGTTTGGGAGTACCACATGGAGTTCGTAAGGTTGTCCAAGTATGCTCCCCAGTTGGTGTCGACCATGGATGCTCGAGTTCGACGATTTGTTCAAGGTCTCAGTCATTTGGTTGTGAATGAGGCTGCTACATCGGCTTTGCACTCGGACATGAATTATGGGAAGATTGTGGGATTCACCCAGGCTACGGAGGCTAGGAAGTTGAAGATACGGGCCGACAGAGAGAGTAGCAGCAGGGCCCAGTCGGTGGGTCACTCAGGGAGCACAGTTTCAGGGGGGAGATCAGTTCAGGGGAGAGGGCCATCAGGGTCATCCCAGTTTTATGCTCAGTCTTCAGCTAGTGCACCGCCTTCCATGCACCGTTATCATCCAAATAGCCACTGGAGATTAGGGTCCGATAGCAGGAGACCCCAGCAGTCAGGTCATCCCGGAGGAAGGTTCCAGCAGCAGAGGAGGGCTTTGTGCCCTCAGTGCAGAGGGTTCCATATTGAGGTCTGTTATTTTGATCGCCCGATATGCTACAGGTGTGGGGTGAGGGGTCATCTTCAGTGAGATTGTCGTGCGCCCAGCCAGGGCATGGGTAGGGTTTGTCCAGTCATCCGGTTCTTCAGCCGCCACATCTTCAGTGCGTCCTCCAGCTCCAGCAGAACGTGGTGTAATTAGGGGTGGGGCTCGTGGTAGGGGCGGACCCAGTCGATTCTATGCTTTGAGTGGTCACCAGAACACAGAGGCTTCTCCAGATGTTGTCACAGGTATCTGAATGTTCAAGCACTTGATTGCTATGCTCTTATTGATCTGGGGTCCTCCTTGTCCTATGTTACCCCGTTTATTGCTTCAAGTTTTGGGATAAAACCCGAACAACTTCATGAGCCGTTCTCTGTATCAACTCGAGTTGGTGATTCTATTACAGTAGCGCAAGTCTATAAGAATTGTGTTGTCACGGTATGTGGTCGCGTTACCACGGTCGATCTCATTGAGCTTGAGATGGTAGATTTTGATATTATTATGGGAAAGGACTGGCTTTATTAGTGCTTTGCTAAGCTCGACTGTAGAACGAGAGTCATGAGGCTCTAGTTTCCTAATGAGCCGGTTATTGAGTTGAAGGGGAATGTTGTGGTGCCTAAAGGTAGGTTTATCTCATGCCTTAAGGCGTCGAAGATGATTAAGAAGGGGTGTATCTACCATTTGGTCTGGGTCGCGGACACCACTTCAAAGGTGTCGTCCCCCGAGTCCGTGCCAGTTGTGAATGAGTTTCTTGAAGTATTTCCAGACGAGCTTCCAGGGATTCCGCCAGATAGAGAGATTGATTTTGGGAATGATGTACTACCAGATATGCAGCCAATATCTATCCCACCATACAGAATGGCGTCAGCAGAGTTAATGGAGTTAAAGGAGCAGTTGAAGGATTTACTGGATTAGGGGTTCATTCGGCCGAGTGTGTCATCGTAGGGTACTCCGGTTCTTTTTGTTAGAAAGAAGGATGGGTCGCTTCGGATGTGTATTGATTATCGGCAGCTCAAAAAAGTCACTATCAAAAACAAGTATCCATTGCCTCGAATAGATGATTTGTTTGATCAATTGCAAGGTGCGAGGTTCTTCTCCAAAATTGATTTACGGTCTGGGTATCATCAGTTGAAGATCAGAAAGTAGGATATTCCTAAGACCGCCTTCAGGACTCGTTATGGTCAGTTTGAATTTCTGGTAATGTCCTTTGGGCTGACCAATGCTCCAGCAGCTTTTATGGATCTCATGAATCGGATTTTCAAGCCCTTTCTAGACTCCTTCGTGATTGTTTTTATTGATGACATCCTTGTCTACTCGCAGAGTCGGGAAGATCATGCTAATCACCTTAGAGCAGTCCTACATACTCTTCGTCATCACCACCTGTCAAAACTTGAATCAGTCACGTTTTATGGTCATGTTATTTCAGGAGAAGGGATTCAGGTTGATCCCCAGAAGATCGCAACAGTGAAAGATTGGCCTAGACCAACGACCCCGATGGAGGTTCGTAGTTCTTGGGTCTAGCTGGGTATTATCGGAGGTTTGTTGAGGGATTCTCGACCCTCTCCTCCCCATTGACTAAATTAACGCAGAAATCAGTGAAGTTCCAGTGGTCCGACGCTTGTGAGAAAAGTTTTCAAGAATTGAAATCGAGATTGTCTTCGGCACCGGTATTGACCTTGACAGAAGGTATAGAGGGATTTGTGGTTTATTGCGATGCTTCAAGGGTTGGTTTGGGGTGTGTGTTGATGCAACGTGGGAAGGTCATAGCGTATGCTTCAAGGCATATCAAGAATCACGAGAAGAATTATCTAACACATGATTTGGAGCTCACGGCTGTGGTGTTTGCATTAAAAATTTGGCGGCATTATCTTTATGGAGTCCACGTGGATGTGTTTTCAGACCACAAGAGTCTTCAATATTTATTCAAGCAGAAGGAACTGAATCTAAGGCAGCGGAGGTGGTTAGAATTGCTTAAGGACTATGATATGAACATCTTGTACCATCCAGGAAAGGCGAATGTGGTGGCCGACGCTCTCGGTCGAAAGTCTATGGGTAGTTTGGCTCATTTAGAAGCGGATTAGAGGCCCTTGGCTCAGGAGGTTTATCAATTGGCCAGTTTGGGGGTTTGTCTTTCAACCTCAGGCAAAGGGGAAGTTATGGTGCATAATGGGGCAGAATCGTCACTTGTAGCGGAAGTCAAGGAGAAGCAGTTTATTAATCCAGCATTGGCACAGTTGAAGGAGGCAGTTATGAATGGCAAAATTTTGGCACTTCCACTCGGCAGCAATGACGGAGTGTTGCGATATCAAGGTAGGCTATAGGTTCCAGATGTAGGTAATATTCGGTGAAGGGTAATGGCGGAGGCCCATAGCTCCCGGTATTCTATGCACTCAGGTGCTACGAAAATGTATCATGATCTCCGGGAAGTTTATTGGTGGAGCGGTATGAAGAGGGATGTGGCGAACCATGTATCAAAATATTCGAATTGTCAACAGGTGAAGGCCGAGCATCAGAGACCCGGTGGGTTAACCCAGCTTGTGAAAATACCGACGTGGAAGTGGGGAATGATTGATATGGATTTCGTGGTAGGGTTACCCTGCCTCAGCGCAAGTTCGACTCGATTTGGGTGATAGTAGATCGACTCACGAAATCAGCTCACTTTTTGCCAGTCAAGTCCAGCGACACAGCGGGACGGTATGCCCAATTGTACATGAAGGAGATAGTTAAACTTCATGTCACTCCAGTTTCTATTATCTCAGATCGAGGGGCCCAATTTACAGCTAATTTTTGGCGAACATTTCAGCAAGGTTTGGGTACTCAGGTAAATCTCAGCACGACTTTCAATCCACAGACTGACGGTCAGGCAGAGCGGACTATTCAGACGCTCAAAGATATGCTACGGGCTTGTGTTTTAGACTTCAAGGGTAATTGGGATAATTATTTGCCGCTTGTCGAGTTTGCTTATAATAACAGCTTCCATGCTAGTATCCGAATGGCCCCGTTTGAGGCATTGTATGGAAGAAGGTGTAGATCTCCGATCGGATTGTTCGAGGTTGGTGAAGGAGAATTGTTAGGACCAGATCTTGTGCATCAAGTTATGGGAAAAGTTAGAGTCATTCAAGAGAGGATGAAAGCTGCTCAGAGTCCTCAGAAATCCTATGCGGACGTTCATCGAAGAGATTGGAGTTTCAGGTAGATGATTGGGTGTTCTTAAAGGTGTCCCCCTTGAAGGGAGTGATGCTGCTTGGGAAGAAAGGGAAGTTGAGACCTAGGTACGTCGGGCTATATCGAGTTGCTCAAAGGATAGGACATGTGGCTTATAGGTTAGAATTGCCCCATGAAATGTCATTAGTGCACCTAGTGTTCCATGTGTCTATGTTGAAGAAAGTGGTTGGAGACCCATCCATCATCATGCCAGTTGGGACTATTGAGGTTAATGAAGAGCTATCATACGAAAAGACTCCGGTTGCTATTCTTGATAGGCAAGTCTGTAGATTGAGAAACAAAGAGATTGCTTATGTTAAAGTGTTGTGGCAAAGTCAACGAGTTGAGGAAGCCACGTGGGAAGCAGAGAAAGAAATGAAAGAAAAATACACACATCTGTTTGAGCAAATGTAGTAGTGATCGTGCGAATTATGGTTCCAAGGCAATTTGATGTTGTACTCAGATTCGTGCAAAGGCACCCCATTTTTTTACTTTCCTCTCTTAATTGCCTTATTGTTGTAACTTTCCAATGCGTGCTAAAACTGTATACAAAGTTGTTAAATAGGCGGTGTGCCACCTTTAAAGCAAATAAAATCTTCCTGAAACAAATGTGCTAAGTAAGTGATTAATGGTAGTGTAGATTGGTAATGGTTAAAAGAATTGTCTATGATCTATTGAGGTGATTGAACTTTATGGGGCGCACAGAAATGGCCCAAAGTTATGTGCAAATTATGTGCCACTAATTGAATCTTATGCCAATTTGTGATGAAAAGAGGATGAGCTATATGTATTTGTCATGGTGATTGGATATGTGCAAGTGTCGAGGTAATGAATGGTATATTAGTTGTAGGGATAACAAAAATTGTGTAATGATGATTGGAAATGTGTTTCGGGGGCTCTCTGTCAGGTGGATAGGTCTAAATACAAAGGAAACTCTGGCAAAATTTTCTGAAAATACTGGAGTTAGTGTAAATTGGGAAATTTGCATATCATGTTTTCAAAAACCAAACGATTTCCAAAATCCTCATTCGAGGGCGAATGATTTTTAAGGGGGGGGGGGAGAATGTAAAGACCCGTAAAAGTTCTTGCTTCAAATAATACCCGAATAAGTCCCCGAGTTACTATCTCTGTGGAAATTCTTAAAACGAACCTTGATTTTGTAAAAGTACCCCCGGGATTTGAAAGAACTAAATTTTTCCAGAAATTTGGGTGTTATGCGACGCACTATGCGATCGCATAACGTTTTATGCGGACCGCATAGTGGTCGCATACAATGGCAGATCACTGCCAAATTGAAGGGGTGTTATGCGACGCACAATGCAATCGCATAACATGTATGCGGACCGCATAGTGGTCGCATACACGGGCAAAATGTTTCCAAATTTTGGCTCACCTGAGGGCCATTCTGTTGTCCAATATGCGGACCGCATGTCAGGAATGCGATCGCATTCCTGACTGCATATTAGACACGCACTTTTAATTTTCTAAAATTTTCTACCCGACCCCAGTTTCATTTAACCCTTGCCCCCTTTCATTTTAACAAGTTTTTTGAACAAAATAGAGAGAAGGAAGGAGAGTTCTTAAGAGAGGAAGTGGTCCTTCCATCAAATTGATTTTCAAAGTCTCTCATTCCTGGTATTTCGAGTAATCTCCTTCTTCCTCATTCTAGCAGGTAAGGGTTCCCAACCCCTTTCTTTTCGTTCTATTTAATTTTCTGATTTTAAACAAAGGGAGGGTTGACATGGATTGACTCTTGAAAATATTAACTAAGACCTTGCAGGCATGTTTAATAATGATGTTAATCTAGTGAGAGGGAGTGGGTGGGGATAAACTTTATAGAGAGATGGTTGGTAATCTAATGGGTTCACATAGTGTTTGGCAAAATGCTTGAGAGAGTCTGAATTGCATACATGACTTCCCATTTCTGAGTTGAATATGTTTAATTGTGAACTAGATTGACGGTACTAGTCGGTTCGGTGATTTGTGAGTAAAAGTTAAAAAGGGAAACTCGACTCCAGGTATGTATGGCTAAATTTAACCTTTGTAAAATCACTTGTGGTGTTCGAGCATACGGTACGTTTATTGTTATGAATATGTGCAACTGGTTGTCCGAATTATGTTGAAGTGAGAACTGTACTACTTGTCTGTCTTTAGTTGATCACCACACTACCATGCTATGTAAAACGGTGCTAGAAGGATAATGAATCCAAGAGTATGAATGTATATGCTATAGGCTATGTAAAGAAGTTGTATTCTTATCGCTTAAATTTTCTGTGATTGAACTGTGATTTGTCATCGTGGATATGAGATGTGATTGGTTGGTGGGATCGGGTTGCGCGCCGCAACAGGGGAGATAAGGGTGATATGTGAGAACTGATGAGGGTGTGATTGTGATTGTCAGGTGTGATCGGGTTGCACGCCGCAACAGTTGTCAGGTGGGATCGGGTTGCACGCCGCAACAGTTGTCAGGTAGGATCGGGTTGCACGCCATAACAAAAACACAAAAAATGATTGTGATTGTCAGGTGGGATCAGGTTGCGTGCGCAACAGAAAGAAATAAGGGTGAAATGTGAGAAGGGACAAGGGTGGAATTCAGATTCTGATTATGATGAAGTGAAAATTGTGGAACTTCCAATGTGTGTCTTTCTAAGTCTTGTGCGGTGATTGTGTGACTCTCTGTCTGTCTCTTGCCTGTGCATTATTGAGTTTACTT
>ML528266.1:0-14105 GCA_005239535.1 Nicotiana rustica | reverse complement strand
ACGATGCCTCGTTCCAAGTGTGTTAACCTTTCAGTGGAAGTGATGGCCATGTCTTTCCATTCCTCGATCAACTTTTTGTTAGCTATGTGGATTTTGTGATGATCCTCTTCACAGTCGCGGAGCCTTTTGCGCAGCTGGTTGAATTTAGTTGTTGTCTCGGCCTTCTCGTCTATGAACCTATGTCCTTGAGTGAATCATGGCTCAAGATTTCCTCCCCAATTATCTTCCAACCATCCCAAATATTAAGGAGAGTAACCAGCGTGATACCTGTCTGGTTCGATAGTATCCTTCTCTAAACGGATCCTGCAGTGCCACAAATGCTGAGCTTGACACTTGTGAGGGCTGTCATCATTTTGAAAGTCTGCCCTGAGATGACTCATTTTCTCGACCCTTGGGATGACTTGCTTCCTCCCTACTTGCCGCATGACTCGAATCGGGACGTAAGGGTATGTTCCCCTAAGGCCAATCAATATCAAGAACGGGGTATCTCTTGTCCGAATGATGAACTCGTCGGTCGGAAACCACTCGAACATCCATTGAATTTGGTTCTCGTTCAGATCTCCCAATATCTCAACCCATCATTTGGCATTTTCTGGCTGTGCAAACATGTCGGGGATGTAGTTCATACGCTTTGAGTGATGGAAAGCAATATGATCATCCCAAATTCTCCTATGTATGTCTTGACGGTAATCACCCCTTTGCAGATGCTCGGTGAGCCAAAGCTGGAGTAGCAGGTTGCAACCCTCAAAATATTTCGCTCCTCATTGACAGTTTTCCAAGGCTCGGTATATGTCTGCGATGATCATGGGTACAATGCTGAAATCCTGTCCGTTGATCCCTTCCATCAGAGTTTTGGTAACCATGGCCAACCTAGTGTGAATCCTCTCCTTCTTTGTCGGGGAGACCATCAATCCCAAGAAGCAAAATATGAAGATGAATACACGGCGATGAATGTGCCCTAGAGAGGTGAGGGCGAATTCTTCCTGGTATGTGCGGTAAGACTGACTACGGCCATACCTCTCGTACAAGTAGTCAAAGGGGATGTACGAGTCTTCCAGACAAACTAAATCCGAATTCTTCTTCAGCCCCATTATTCTGAGAAAACCCCGGCCTGTTTGGTTTTCAGGCATCAATAACCCTTGAGATTCCCAAGGTAAACAAGACAGACCCCCTATCTCCTCTAGCAGCGGTGTCATCTCGTTGTTCCCAAATCAAAAAACCGACCGATCACAATCCTAGAGTGTGGTAGCAACCTCTATCATAATGATATTTTGGCTGAATGTCAAGAAGAGAAGGCAAGTTGCCCAGGTGTTTTCTGACTGTTGTTTTGTCGCTTGAATGCAAGTCTTCCCACCAGTTCAGAAGCTTTGGGTGGATGTTGGTGACCATGCCGAATCTAAGGACCTCGTGCCTCATTTCTGCAAGACAAACAGGTTAGGCCCTTACCCCCACTAGACTCGACTATTTAACATCAATAATTAGACATGAGCATTTAAGTTCTCCAAATAAAATGCATAGAACGTGAAGGCGTCCTTTTGGGTTCCAGGGAAACCAAATGGACTTTGGACAAGGCTATCTTAAAGGCTATTGTGCGGACAACACGTTAGCTCGGCTAGGTTTGACCATGATGCATGCAACATACAATAGAGTAAGGTTTCGCTGATCGACTAGTTTTACCGCAAATACGCCTTTCCGAATTTAGGGGGTGATAATATTGGAAGAGCGCAACCACTCATTGTAAGCATTGCTATAGGATTTGTTTGGCACGAGTGGAATATGAATGCGGAGCATGATGTTAATAAATGGCATTTAAACAAATAGGCATGTATTTTCATGTTGAGGAAAGCGGTAAAGAAAGAAAATGCAACAGTTATAATGAAAGAGGTTACAAAGAAAACATGAAGATATGTCAGTTACGTCCAGGTGAAATAAATACTTGTAAAAAGTAAACAGTTAAAAGCATGTAAAGGGGAATAGGAAAAGGTGTAAGCATTTAAATGAAAATCAAAGGTCCAAATTCACAAAGCAAATTGTAATGGTATAAGCCTAGGGAAGATCCCCAGCAGAGTCGCCATGCTGTCGCGCCCCCTTTTTTCTATCGCACTGGTTAGGTGCGGAAAGCTCGGGTTAAGACATATGGACAACTCCTTTAAAAGAAAAGGAAGAGTCGCCACCTAACGATTTAACGGTGCGTTAGGGCACCTAGAGTTGATAACTCGTGAACTAGTTTGCGTTACCAGAGATTGGGTAAGGGCTTGAAGTTAACCCAAGGGGAAGGTGTTAGGCACCCCTCAGGATCCACAACTGTGGGTCCCGGCCAATAAGTTTTGTGCATTTGGACGGTAAGCAAGTAACAAATAAGGTTCACATATGAGGGGATTTACAACAAGTATGAAAATATTTAAAGGTTTTAGGAATAACATAAACGTTTGAAAAGAAGTGTCGTAGGTTTAAAGTGATACGGATCACTTCAATGCAATACCCGGTATGTCACAGCTCGAGGAGGCGGTTACACGTGGTAATAGTGCACCGGTCATCATATCCGTATTCTACCCTTCCCACCCCGTAAAGGTTATTTAAACGCGTGTATTGGTCACGAATGCTTATTGCGTGCCATTAACCGTCCCATCCTATAAGTCCTGGAGGGTATTTAGGACCACTAATCCTATCAAGGCAGGGACTAGGCTGACTTAGGTGCAAAGGATAAGATACTAGACGACAGTGCAAAACAAATAGGACGACATGTATTGGATCATATAGGGCAAATAATAGGCTCATAGACCCCTCCACAATTAAACACGTAAATGGCACGTCTCAAACACAATTAATAGTCTCAGAAGGAAAGTTTCAAAACAAGGGAGTTTTAGTAAAAGAGCAGTAATTTGAGTTTAAATCCGAACGAGTTAAGGTTGAAGGATTTAAAATAGTAATCGCAGGAATATAAATGTTCAAAGAAGTGGTTTTTAAAACTCGAGAGCATACAGTAATTCAGAATACTTTCAGGAAGCGGTAAGACAATGATTTGAGACTCGAAAATCCAGTAGTGTGTACTAAAACCAGTAGTTCATAGGACTGTTTTAGAAAATAGTTTAGCAAAGACTTTAGGAGTAGAACACTTTATGTCATACAACAGCTTTAAAACACCTAATAGTTTGAAGCTAAGTCAGGAACCAGAAATCAGTGATTGAGGAATAAGAAAATGCACCGTTTAAGAGTTGTTTTGAAAAAAAGAAAAGATATAGGAGTTAAACACAACATAACAGATTTCCCAAAAGAAAACACTGGAACATCAAGGTTCGTGAATTTCCAAAGAGGCAGATCATTAGAGGATTGGTTGATTCAACTTAATTACGTGTTAAACCTAAGGCTTGCCTAGGCGTCTTAACATTTGCCTAATTGTTTAAGGGTGACATACATGCTCAGGTTCTGATTTTAGACACGTTTGTATAAAGTTTGTTTTTAACGAATTGGCCAGATCTTATTGGATAAAACATGCTGAATCATGGTATAGTGATTGGAAACTCAAACACGTATAGTCCTAGCAGCAGGATTTCTAATGCACAAAGAGACCTAAAGGCATGGTTTCTAAGATGTTATGGAAAATGACAAGTTAGATGCTTGTTATTAATTTGCTCAGAATTATGAAAGAGTGAAGGACATGCTAAAAGTGAAGACCTAAACAGGATTTCTAATATGTGAGATGCATGTCCTAATCATGTTGACTATTGCACAAATAAATAAGTGAAACTAAGAACATGTTTTCTACCCAATACTAAAACTAAGCATGCATATTCCCCACCCATTTCACTATATAGCCCCAGCAGTGTGTTTACAAATTATTACAGCCCGATATCCAAATGAATTACAGTGATTGAAAGAAAAATAAGAAGTTATTCTATAGGGAGCCTTCAATCGGGCCCATCCCTCAATTCTTTCGAGTTTCACAGCTCCCACATGGTAGGGGTGCGACAAAGCTCCCTAGGGCCCTCATGGGTCCCTGGCCAATACCAGCACCCCAACGCAATTGCCAAAGTTGAACAAGTGCAGTGTGGAAGTACCCACCTCAGTGCGTCAAAGTTCAGAGGGAACTCAAGAGCTTCCCTAAGAAATGCTTACACTGAGGGGATGGAACTTACGTTTCTAGGAATAGTGTGAAGTGCAAGGAGTGAGTTTAAAAGAGGAACAGAGTTTTTGAAAGACAAGATTTAGTTGAAAGAATTTACGAACTGAAGGTTCATTTAACATAATAGCTTTTAAAAAAATAGTAGTATCTAAGAAGAACAGATCAAAACAAATTCAGCAATGCAAGGACAATGGGGGATAAGTCACATAATAGGTAGGAGAAGACACAGAGATTCAATAAACTATTTAAACCTTGCTGCATAGAACGGGTAAATCACATAGTAATCAGGAGAAAGATGCATAGATTCAATAAGACTTATTTAAACATGGCTGCATAAATCAGAGATGGTTCAAAGAGATAGATAGGCCACATAGTAATCAGGAAAAGATGCATAGACTTGTTTAAACATAGTTGCACAAATCAGAGGTGTTCATAGAGTCAGGAGATGGACAAGTTTAAACATGATAATAGACAGTAACAGGATACAGGCATAACAGGTGCAAATGAAGAGTAAACAACAATCCTTGAAGCATTGGCATGTAAATCTTAAAGAGATGAAGCATGGTGAGTACTGAAAGTTAAACAAGAGCTTAATTGCAAGTTGAACAGTAGAAGCACAAGTAGAAGGCAATTAGGAATATAATGAACTGAAGCAATAAGAAACACATTGATTTCGGAGCTTGAATCTTAATCAGAACATACCAGTGATGAGAGCAAGCAGAATGAAAGAGCAAAATAAGAGCACAATGGTTAGCCTTGGCTTATAGCCGGCTAACAGTAGACAAGAGCAAAAGAGAAGAGTAGTAGAGCAGAGCTTTTGTGAGAAAGAGAGAGTTTTACACAAGTCTCTATGTGTCTTTGTTATTGAAACACAAGAGTACTTATAGTTGAAAATAGGTAGTAAAATAAGGTAAGAATCACAAATGCATGGTAATAAGAGAAGACAGAATCCAATCAGTGTAAGAAGAATACATGGTTCCCTTAATTTATGGGATTCAACTCAGAAATGGTAAAGACATGCAGCACATAAGGTAAGTAATAGTCAGTACAAGACTAGATAAGGAAAGAATAAAACTAGCATAGTAATCAAGGAACTCGGACTCAATTAACCAGGAAATAAATACATTTGTTCCCTTAAGTTAAGGGATTTCAAAATTAAGACTTAGTAACATGTATAATCAGTACATGACTAATAAGGAAGGAGTCAAAGTTTATTAAGTATAGAGTAGTACAATAGGACTAGATTCAGAAAGCCATAATTAAGGGAATAGTTTGGTAAATAGAGCATCTTAGTAAACACATTAAGTTAATCAATCAATTTAAACAAACAGGCAGCGCCCTAGGGCTTTGAAAGACATATTTTCAATCAGATCATTTAATAAAGAAATTAGAGTCAATCAAGAGAGATTCATGCTCTTTATTTCAACACATATATAGAGAAACCAATAGTCATAGCAACGGACAAGTTCAGAGATGCATAGGTCCAAATAAACGATCATATATAGGTAACACAAGTAGGTTAGGCCTTAGCAAGATTGTTCGGAATACCACAATCACAGAGTCATAATAGGAATTAAATAATCAGGTCAATATGAAGAACCCAGACAAAAGAAAAATCGTAACAGTTAGGGTTTCAACATAGGCGAGTTTAAAAAGCAACAAGAGCACAGAATCAGTAGAGATATGCGAAGAATCGACTCAAACACAAAGAAACTTAGCTTAAAGCAGGCGTAAAAGGATTCTGAAAAAACCCTAGCTTCAAAAGGAGGTGAAAAATGTTTGAAAATTGAAGATTCTTAAAGATTGAGTCGAGAATAATGTAAAATATAAAGTGAGACATGCTTGAATCATTAAAAACAACGTGGATATGAAAGACTTAAGCCAAAGTGAGGGTTTCAAAGAAACCTAAGTAGAACGAAAGAACCTGTCATAAGTCTCAAGGATCGAAACACATATGTTGAGATTTTGCCGGAAAAAAATCACCGGAGAGACCGTAAATGCCCAAGCAGAAACCCTAGGTGCAAGTCGCCATGGCCCAGGACCCTTGAAGACCTCAAAGATGGTGTGCGAGGTGAGGGAAACCCATTGGAGGCTCGAGGTTGGAGGATGGTCGCCGGAGATGGCCGGAAAAGAAGGACAAAGTCATCGGAGACGAGAAGTCTCTAGAGAGACCAAAGAGAGAGACCAGCGTAGAGATATGGGAGGGTTGATGAAAGTGAGGGGTCGGGGAGGGGTCGTTCGAGTTAATTAAGGCAACAAGAGATCTGGGTCGTTGATCTCATTTGATCAACGACTCAGATCAACTGGGCGTTGGGCCGGGTGAGTTTATGATTGGGCTGGGTTGGGGTAATTGAGGTGTGGGTTGGGGTAATTGGGAGGTTTTAAGTGGCTAGGTTTTAAAAAATGGCCAAATGTTAAATACCCCAAAATAGGTAATTAATTAATAAAATAAAATAGCCAATAATTATAATAGATAAAATTAGGTTAAAAACAGGTAAAATCACAATAATTAACTGATATTGAGTATAAGAAAACATAACTTTCGAGTTGAAACTATACAAAATGTCCAATTAGGTCGTATTTGCAAAAGTGATTGTAATTGCAATTAATAGTACTTAATGGATCAATTTAGAGAATAATTGAAATTTAATAAGTAAAAGGTGATTATAAATGACATATTAAATAGAAAAAAAAATTGAGATTATTTAGAGCGTAATTTATGAATTATAAAAATGTGAAAACAGTAAATAAATTAGGAAATAATTCAAATAAAAATGTGTAAAAATTGGGAAAAATACTCATTATTACAAAAAATGATTTTGAAAACATATATGCAAGTTCAAAAATAATTTGAGGGAAATATTGGGTATCAACACCGTATTTTCGTATGTTAAAGTTTCGTCGTAAGGTAATCGACGTAAGTTCGAGAATGATATTATTGTGAGATTATAAGTATTATGCTATTTCAAAAAGGTGATGAGTAAATTCATGAGGGTGAGAGGGTAAGCAAATCGAAGAAAATGAATTTCATCGGAATTTTACATTTTGGGACAAAATACGGTCCGAGCCAAAATACCCGGTATTTATGGACTAGTACCATACAAGGTACCACATGGCCATGATCGTAAGGTGTATAAGGTGTGTTAAAAGTGAATAGTATTTTAAATAATTTGAGATAATTTTTGAATTATACGGATAATTGATTAATTACCGGGTAACATGACATTACCTAGTTAACTAATAAGTGAAAAAAACTTAATTAATTATACTCCAAAGATATGTGGCAGCACTAGCTTACCACATGAAGTGACTAATTAATTAAACATACTAGGTGGCTATCTATGATGTAATTGAATTAAACAACTAAAAGAGTGATTATCCAAAATAAGACATGTACAAGTCTTGATATATTTCAACATGGAACAAAGTATAAGAACACATTAACGTTACTCATTCTAAAGGAAATCAATAAAGCTTAATTTCTTAGTTTGAAAGGTTAGAAGCTAATTTTCATAAAAGGAAAACGTTAGAAGAACAGAAGCTCCAACGTCCAGGCACTTCAATGCCAAGAACAGAAGCTAATTTCACTCATCAGTTTCAAACCGCAGAAGCCTAATCTGATTTTTGGATTCTAAGTTCAATCTACGAAGGTTGCCAACAGAATATTATACGGAGTTTTTCCTACTACAGGTATGTTAAGTCCATCCCTTCTTTCTTTTGGCATGGTCTAAATTATACTGAAGAAACAAGCAAACACACAGTTTCCATAAATGACTCTATTCATAAGAATACTAGGGGTGTCTATATTCTTGATTCCCCATGTGAATTATTATTATCTTATGTTCATGGGTCCCAGAAAAATACGTATTTGATAATGTTTATCCGAAAGACATTAATTTTTATGGCATTCTGAGAAAATCTTATTAATGTATTTCTTATGCATTTATACATGTACATTGACCCATTGACCCATGACCCATTTATACATACATACATATATATATATATATATATATATATATATATATGGGATATGGGAAAGGTTATGGCGTTATATACGCACCACCACCTGATCAGCTGGATATATGTGATGACCCAAACGGTCATCCCGTGTTAACCTAGCTAAATCTGCGTTCCTAGGCTCCGAAAGCCTCCGTTAATTCCACCTCAATATGCGTGCGCAGCCCGGGCGTGTAGTCGAGTAGCTTCTATGTAAAAACTTGATGAAAAACTGGAATCCTAATAATTAATAGATTAAAGTTGACTTTGGTCAATATTTTTGGTAAATGGACCCAAAGCCGTGATTTGATGGTCCCGGAGGGTCCGTTGGAAAATATGAGACTTGGGAGTATGCCCTGAATCAAATTCCATGGTCCCAAGACCGAGAAATGAATTTTTAAAGAAAATTATTTTCTAAAAAATATAAAGGTTTTTTATAAAAGGATAATTAATGCGAAGACGGGGTTACCGAGCCCGTATCATAGTTCCGGAGCCTGGAACAAGTTAAATATGATTATTATGTGTTGCCCATAAAGTTTTGTATCATTCCGGGTAGTGTAGGTCGGTTCGGTGCCTTGAAACCGAATTCTAAAACTCTGAGTTCAAAGTTTGATTCAATTTGGGTTTGGGGTTGAATATGTAGTTCCGTTGTTACTTTTCACGTTCCATGAATTCAAGCGAGTCTGTATCACGTATACAGACTTGTCAGTGCTTTTGGACGGGGTCCCGGGGGGCTCGGGTGAGTTTCGGACCTCCCGAAGCTAAATTCAAAACACCAGAATTTTCTGTATCTGGTTTCCTTCTTCGCGTTCGTGGGAGGGTGTCCGCGTTTGCGAAGATGGAATTGGGCAGGGCTGCGGATGCTCCACGCGTTCGCGATGGGTTGGGCCTCCTGGCCTTCGCGTTCGCCCTCCCTCCGTCGCATTCGCAATAGGTCCAGCATATTGGGCCGGTCCACTTGTCGTTTGCCTTCGCGTTCGCACCCATCCAGCCGCGTTCGCGAAGGTCTAGCCCAGCTAGATCCACGTTCGCGGCCCCTCCCTCTCGTTCGCGTAGAAGCTCAATGTGGGCCTGGTCAATTAAGCCTTCGCGAACGCACTGCCCAGGGTGCGTTCGCATAGAGTAACACCTGGGTAGTGTATTTTCTTAAAAACGGGACTTAGGCTCATTTTCTCCATTTTTCTTCACTTGGTTCGATTTTGGGAGCTCTTCAAGAGGGATTTTCACCTAGCAACTGAGAGGTAAGTAACTTTTATTGCCATTTAAGTTAAATACACGAACTTTTAGGTGGATTGACACCCTAATTGAGGGAAAATCATGGGTTAGAGCCAAGACCTAGGGTTGATGGATCTTTAGGAATTTCACTACATTTGTACCATGAAATCATACGAAGATTATATATTAATGATCCTTAGGCTATGGGTGAATGATTTCTTCAAAAATTTCCGGAATTCGAGCATGTGGGCCCGGGGGTGTATTTTGGGATTTCTTCAAGAATGATGAATTAGCCTAATTAGTAGTAGAATTCCATACTTTTCAGCGTTTATTGATGCATTTAAATAATATTTGGCTAGTTTCGAGTCCTTGGGCGACGAGTTTGGAGTGTCGGGCACTTTCTTGGCCCGAGGAGTAGGCTCTACGCGAGGTGAGTCTCCTTTCCAACCTTGTAAGAGGGAATTGTCCCCATAGGTGATTGTGATTGATTGAATGATCTTATTTGCGGGGGCTACGTACGCACCAAGTGACGAGAGTCCGTACGTAGAAACTATCATGCCATATCGGGTAGCTTTAGGACTCACAAGCATGCTTATACGTGTCTTGCCTGTATCTTTGCATATAGGTCTGGTTGATATCCCTGAAGTTGGTGTGGAAATATTAGCAAGTATCTTGTAAACTAAATGTAAATCCTATGTTTCAATTTTGTACTCGGAAGATCTCTTAAGGTTTCTCTTGATAATTATGTGTATGTTACGAGCACCCGAGTCACAGGTATGATTCGTGAGCGGGGTAGCCTTATATTATGTTAACCGCGTCACATGATCGATTTGTGAGCGGAGTAATAGATGCATCTATGGTTCGGGCCGTCGACCCTCGGTAGTGCACATTTAATATTTTGCGACGCTTCGGCCGTACGCTTCGGCATGCTACATGCTATTTATTTGTCTGAGAGTTTTTATCATAAGTTATCCTTATTCAAATTGCTTGGCCTGGAAGGAAACTTGAGAATTTTATTTGCTATTGTTGTCGGGTATTGAAAGGGAGATTTTACTTGCATACTTGACTGAGTCTACGTCTACCTGCTTTCCATATTTATTGTTCCTGTTTAATATTATTGCAACTTATTATAACTGTTGACCGAGTGAGTAATACGTCTACTTCTCTTCACTACTTCTTCGAGTTTGGCCGGGTTACTCACTGGGTACATATTTAAATATATTTACTCATGCTACTCTTCCGTACTTAATTGTACAAGTTCTGAGGCGGCTGCATCCGGTTACTATTCCGATGGTCATCATTGAGAGTTTCCCATTTAGCTGATTACACGGTGAGCTGCTTTCCTTGGCGATCTCGGCAGCGCTGTGGAGTCCCCTGCTTACATTTTAGATGTTATTGTCTATCACCGTTCAGACAGTATTGTATTTACCAGTAGTATTTTGTTATCCTCTCAGTCGCCTGTTGACTTGTGACACTAGGTTGTGGCACACTTTCTAGTTTTGCCTGATATTTTGCGGAGTTGTATGTGCTGGCAATACCTTTGAATTACATAATTCCACGTGCTTAGGTTTAAATGTTGGTTTAATGAATTTCTTACCTTAAAAACCCGAAAGAGATTTTTATCACTTAAACATGTAAAGTAACCTCATATTAGTAGATAGGTGTTGGGCGCCATCACGACCGTAGTGGAATTTGGGTCGTGACAACATGGTATCAGAGCCCTAGGTACACGTAGGTCTCACAAGTCACAGGCAAACCTAGTAGAGTCTTGCGGATCGATACAAAGACGTCTGTATTTATCTTCGAGAGGCTATATGGTGTTAAGAAACCTCTCCTTATTTGAATTTTATCGTGCAGTCGATTGTTACTAAGTCTCACTCTTCTATTCTCTCACAGATGGTGAAGACTCGTGCAACTGATATCCCTGCCCCGGGAGGTACCGCTACCCACGTCGTTCGAGGCCGAGGTTGGGGGAGGGTATCGGCCCGACGTGGGGGACGAGGGCGTCCTAGAGTTGCTCCACTAGCACCCCCAGAGGATCCAGTCATTGAGCAGCAGGACGAGGTGCCCCCAGCAGATTTTATGACCACCCCAGGCTTTTAGGAAGTCATGGGCCGTATGATGCGGTTCATGGATACTATGACTCAGGCTGGGTTGTTTCCAGCGGATCCTGCCACTTCTCAGGCAGGATAGAGAGTTCAGACCCCGACTTCTCAGGCCGCAGGTCATGCAGCGGCGGTATATCAGACTCCAGACACTTTACCGGTGGGTGGGGCACAGCCAGCAGCCCCTGAGCTCAGACCAGCTGCGGACGGCGATCCGCAGAAGCTACTTGACAGATAGACCCGATTGCACCCTCCGACCTTTGGAGGTGAGAGGGGTGAGGATGCTCAGGACTTCATTGACAGGTGCAGGGACAAACTGCACAACATGTGGATTCTGGAGTCCCATGGGGTTGATTTCACCACTTTCCAGCTTGAGGGTAAAGCACGCAGATGGTGGCAGCTTACATCCTTGGTAGGCCAGCAGGTTCACCTCCTATCACTTGGGAGCAGTTCACTCAGCTATTCTTGGACATGTATATTCCACCCTCTGAGAGGGAAGAGCTGCGTTATCAGTTTGAGCAGCTGGAGCAGGGCCAGATGTCTGTGACTGACTACGAGGCCAGATTTTCAGAGTTGTCCCGCCATACCCTCATGATTCTTCCTACTAATGCGGAGAGGGTGCGGAGGTTCGTAGCAGGGTTACATTTTGGTATTAGGGCAAACATGACGCGAGAGGTGGAGATGGGTACTCCTTATCAGCTAGTGGTTGAGATAGCTCGCCGGATTGAGGGTTACCGGTCTAGGAGCAGGGAGCAGAGTCAGAAAGACAAGAGAGCTAGATTTTCTGGAGATTTCAGAGGTACCCCAGCTAGGGGTGGAGGTCAGTTTGGCAGAGGTCAGCCCAGCAGGCCTCCATATTCAGCTCCACCACCACCTCCTCGTGGTGCTCCAGCGAGACCATACTTCAGTGCCATGCCGGAGAGTTCTTACCGCCCTCCGGCCATTCAGGGTTCTTCACGCGGGTATTCAGGTCATCAGGGTCCTCCTAGCCCCTATTTCAGTGCTATGCCGGAGGCTTCTCACCGTTCCCCAATTATTCAGGCTCCTCCTTCTTCAGGCCAGCAGAGTATACCTCCAGTGAGATGCTTCGAGTGTGGGGATTCAAGCCATATGAGGAGGGCTTGCCCCAGACTTCGAGGTAAGGACGTCCAGCAGAGTTATCAGCCCACATACTTAGCACAGGCGCCGTCCACCTAGAGGTGGAGGGCAGGTTGGTAGAGGTCATCCCAGAGGTGGAGGCCAGACAGGAGGAGCTCAACCAGCTCATATTCAGTACCGTGGGGGTCAGTCTTCAGGTACTCCAGCCAGAGTTTATACTATACCGGCCCGAGCAGATGTAGTGGCCTCAAATCTCGTGATCACAGGTATTATTTCAGTATGTGGTAGAGAGGCATCAGTACTATTTGATCCAGGATCTACCCATGTGTCAGCCTTATTTGCTTGCTTTCTGGGTGTTCCTCGTGAGTCTTTGGCTTCTCGTATATATGTATCCACCCCCGTGGGTGATTCTATAGTGGTAGACCAGGTCTACCAGTCTTGTGTGATCTCATTTTGTGGACATGAGACTAGAGCGGACCTTCTATTGCTCGACATGGTTGACTTTGAGATTATCCTGGGGATGGATTGGCTATCTCCTCATCATTCCATCTTAGATTGCCACGCCAAGACGGTTACTTTGGCCATGCCCGAGGTGCCCAGGCTGGAGTGGAGAGGTTCCTCAGTCAGCGCAACCAGCAGAGTTATTTCCTTCCTGAAGGCTCAACATATGGTCTAGAAGGGATGTTTGACGTACCTTTCTTATGTGCGGGACACCACCGCCGAGTCTCCGACTATTGATTCGGTGCCCGTGGTTCGAGAGTTTGCAGGCGTATTCCCTTCAGATCTTCCAGGCATGCCTCCGGATTGTGATATTGATTTTTGCATTGACTTGGCTCCAGATACTCAGCCTATTTCCATTTCCCCGTATCGTATGGCTCCTAAGGAATTGAAGGAGTTGAAGGAGCATCTCGAGGAGTTGTTGGCTAAGGGGTTTATCAAGCCGAGTGTATCATCGTGGGGTGCTTCGGTTCTGTTCGTGAAGAAGAAAGATGGGTCTATGTGGATGTGCATTGATTACCGCCAGTTGAACAAAGTCACCATCAAGAACAAGTATCCATTGCCGCGCATTGATGATTTGTTCGACCAGTTGCAGGGTGCCAGGGTGTTTTCTAAGATTGATTTGAGATCGGGGTACCACCAATTGAAGATTCGGGCTTCTGATGTCCCGAAGACAGCTTTTCGTACGAGATACGGCCACTACGAGTTCTTGGTGATGTCCTTCGGCTTGAGTAATGCCCCAGCAGCATTTATGGACTTGATGAACAGGGTGTTCAGGTCGTACATTGATTTCTTTGTGATCGTCTTCATTGATGACATTCTGATTTATTCACGTAGCCTGGGAGAGCACGAGCAGCATTTGAGAGTTGTGCTCCATACTTTGCGGGAACAGAAGCTCTATGCTAAGTTCTCCAAGTGTGAGTTTTGGTTGGATTCCGTGGCATTCTTGGGAGTTGTATCTGGAGAGGGTATTAAGGTTGATACTAAAAAGATTGAGGCAGTTTAGAATTGGCCACGTCCTACTTCAGCGACAGAGATCAGGAGTTTCTTGGGTCTAGCAGGCTACT
>ML528264.1:0-14554 GCA_005239535.1 Nicotiana rustica | reverse complement strand
CACTATTTTGAAACTAATATATATATATATATATATATATATATATATATCAACTTTGAAAATCCCCTCATGAAAGCTTGGAGAGCATTATTCACGTGTTCAGCGATCAACTATTTTACAGCATCTTGCTCAACGGTTTGCTCATCTCCATGTTATTCATTTGTGTGAGTAGCAGATCTTTCAGGTGATCCTTCTCGTGAAGTACGTGGTGTTCCCTGAGGTGATGGAATTGGAGTTCCTTCCACCTACTGGTTGTTGTCATTGACAATTGACATGACTTGGTTGTGAGAGAGAAAGATTTGGAAAGTAAGAAGATTATCAGGTTCCTGGCAACGAAACCCATTTGTTTAACTAAAAAAATAAGATTCTCAGTCAAAACCTATTTTTAGAAGAACTCGAGTTACTGATAACCAAGAAATTTCAAATATAAGGAAAGAAATAAATGTAAGAAATCCAAAAGTAATCGATTGAAAGCAAAAGAAAGTAATTGTATTCCGATAATAATCAGAATGTGTCCTTACAAGAAAAATTATCTTCCCTTATATAGGAGTTTACAGATGTAATATTTCCTTCCTTTTATGGCCGAATCATTATGAACATTAATGACTTTAATGAACTGTTATAATTAGCAATCATAATTGTTTATGAAGATTCTGTAACGATTCCGATTCTTCTTCCTCATTAATTAGAGGTTCGTGAATCTTCCCTTTTGACTTTCTTGATTCATTTCGCTCGTGTCTCTTCATTGAATATTTTAGACTCGAGCAACTACATCCTTTCATATCGTGAGTGATTTGCTCGTACCTCTAGTAACTCGTGCATCTTTTATTGTAACACTCCAGGTGTCGTCTTCTTAGTGATCCACATATCATGCGCTGTCAGCCACATATAATTCCACGTGTAATATTTATTCTCTACTAATACAGATATGAACCCATAACATTAATAATATAATGAGTTCAATACTAAAAATCTTAAAGTTTGAACCTATAGAGGTTAGATCCTAGATCTGCCTCTAATTTCCGGGTGAATAATTTCTTATAAAATTATTACAATCCGGCAAGGAAAATCAAGAATATAACAATAAATCCAAAATATCCCGGCAAGGGAGCCAACAGTAAAATCAATACCATCCCGGCAAGGGAAACAGTTATAACTAATCTCACTTAGTACATAACTTCACATAAAAGTCTTCAACTGGAACCAATACTCAAAAATGATCAATATCAAGGAATTTCCACCAACATGGATAACTATAAAGTGAAACTCAAGTAATACTCAACGAAAAATCACATAAATCATAATATTCGACTCACGGGCATGCTTGACACCAACATATAGGTACTCGTCACCTCACCAATATGTTGAACATGATATTAACACAAAGAAAATAGGACAATACACCTATTCCCTCAAGCTAAGGTTAAGCCAAACACTTACCTCGAATTCTACGACCAAACTCAAGCCTCAATTACCGCTTTTCCTTTAGAATTCGCCTCCAATTCAATTGTATCTAGACATACTTAGTTTGATAATATCAATAAATGCTAAATAATTCAACCCCAATACCTAAATATGAGTTTTCTATCATTCTTCCCAACAATTCAAAAATCGACCCTGGGCCCGCTTGGTCAAAATACAAGGTTCGGACCAAAACCTGATCACCCATTCACCCACGAGCCCGAATATGTAATTATTTTTGGAATCCGACCCCAAAACGAGGTCTAAATTTCAATTATTCAAAAAGCCCTAACTCTACCCAAATCCCCAATTTTCTACCCTTAAACCCTGGAATTCTTGATGATAATTGATGAAAAACATTAGAAAGTTGAAAGAAATTAGTTAATGGACACTTACCTATGATTTGGGAAGAAAACCTCTTGAGAAAATCTCCCTAAGTCCTCTACTTTTGAGAAAGTTTGAAAAGAAAAACGGCTGAAGTTGTAATTTAAAACACTCAATGCCCGACGTTCGCACCTGCAGTGCCCGGGTCGCACCTGCGCTTTCATAGGTGCCGAAAAGTGGCCGCACCTGCGGAAATGGGTAAGGCCTCTAAGGGCCGCACCTGTAGAGCAATATCCGCGCCTGCGAAATTGCTTCTGCGGAAAAGGGTCTACATCTGCAAGGGGAGGGGAAACTGGGCTGGACCGCACCTGCAGCCCAAGGATGCACGCCTGCGGTCTCGCACCTGCGTCCCTAGGCTCACAGGTGCGGGCACACCAGAACTGGTGCACCAACAGTGGTTTTCTAAGTCTAAACACACCGAAACCTACCCGAAACTCACACGAGCCCTCGGGGCTCCAAACCAAACATGCACACAACCCTAAAAACATCCTACGGACTTACTCATGCGATCAAATCGCCAAAATAACATCTTAAACAACGAATTTAGCATAGAAACCAAAGAAAAATCTCAAAACTTTCAAAGTTTCAAGTTTCACAACTACGGGTCCGAATCACGTCAAATGACCTACGTTTCTTACCAAATTTTACAGGCACAACTCAAACATCATATTAAACCTGTACCTTGCTCCGGAACCAAAATACGGTCCTGATACCATCTATTTCATATGTAGCCAAATTTCCAAAAGCTCTTTTATTTTCAGTAAAATAATTTCTTTCAAAAATTCATTTCTCGTGCTTGGGACCTCGAAATTCAATTCCGGGCATACGCCCAAGTCCCATATTTTCCTACGGACCCTCCGGGACTGTCAAATCACGGGTCCAGGTCCGTTTACCCAAAATGTTGTCAACTTAAATTCAATTTTAAAGGCAAAATTAGCATTTTTCTCAGTTTATCATATAAAAGCTTTCCGGATATACGCCCGGACTGCGCATGCAAAATGAGGTGAGATAAAAGAAGCTTTTCAAGGCCTCGGAATGCAGTTTTGACTTATAAAATAAGGGATGACCTTTTGGGTCATCACATTCTCCACCTCTAAAACAAACGTTCGTCCTCGAACAGACATAGAAAAGTACCTGAATCGGGGAAAAGGTGGGGATATCAGCTCTACATATTGGACTCGGACTCCCAGATAGCTGCCTCGGTAGGCTGACCTCTCCACTGAACATGAACCGACGGATAACTCTTCAATCCCAACTGACGAATCTGCCGGTCTAGAATAGCTATTGTCTCCTCAACGTAGGTCAAATCCTTGTCAAACTAGACACTGCTAAAGTCTAACACATGGGATGGATCGTCGTGATACTTCCGAAGCATAGACACATGAAACATCGGATGCAAAATTGATAAACTCGGTGGCAACGCAAGTCTGTAAGCCACCTCTCCCACTCTATCAAGGATCTCAAAAGGACTGATGAACCTAGGGCATAGCTTTCCCTTCTTCCCAAATCTCCTCACGCCCTTCATAGGCGACACTCGAAGCAACACCCGCTCTCCAGCCATGAATGACACATCACGAACTCTGCGGTCTGCATAACTCTTCTGCCTGGACTGAGTTGTACGAAGTCTATCCTAAATGATCTTAACCTTATCCAAGGCATCCTGTACTAAGTCTGTATCCAACAACCGAGCCTCTCCCGGCTCAAACCACCCGGTCGACGACCGACACCGCCTACCATATAATGCCTCATAGGGAGCCATTTGAATGCTCGACTGATAGTTGTTGTTGTAGGAAAACTCAGCTAATGGCAAGAACTGATCCCAAGAACCTCCAAAGTCAATGACACAGGCTCGTAGCATATCCTCCAAAATTTGAATAGTACGCTCGGATTGTCCGTCCGTCTAAGGATGAAACATTGTGCTTAACTCAACCCGCGTGCCTAACTCACACTGAACTGCCCTCCAGAAATGCGAGGTAAACTGCGTACCTCAATCAGAAATAATAGAAACGGGCACACCATGGAGACGAACAATCTCCCTAATGTAGATCTCTGCCAATCTCTCCGAACAATAGGAAACTGCCGCAGGAATGAAATGTGCTGACTTGGTCAGCCTATCCACAATGACCCATACTGCATTGAACTTCCTCTGAGTCCGTGGGAGTCAAACAATGAAATCCATGGTGATACGCTCCCACTTCCACTCAAGAATCTCAATTTGCTGCATCAATCCACCAGGTCTCTGATGCTCGTACTTTACCTGCTGATAGTTTAAACACCGAGCTACATATCCCACAATATCCTTCTTCATCCTCCTCCACCAATAATGCTTACGGGAACTATGGGCCTCCTCTAATATCAACTCACGAAGTCCATCCACACTTGTCACACAAATACGACCCTGCATCCATAAAACTCCATCATCACCAACTGTATCCTGCTTGGCACCACCGTGCCGCACCGTGTCCTTAAGGACACACAAATGAGGATCATCATACTGCCGATCTTGAATACGATCAAATAATGAATAACGGGCAACTATATAAGCTAGAACACGGCCGGGCTCAGAAACATCCAATTTCATGAACCGATTGGCTAAAGCCTGAACATCCAAAGCAAGCGGTCTCTCCCTGACCGGAATATATGCAAGGCTACCCATACTGGCTGACTTCCTACTCAAAGCATCGACCACCACATTGGCCTTTACCGGATGATATAAGATGGTGATATCTTAGTCTTTCAATAGCTCCAACCATCTCCTCTGCCTCAAATTCAACTCTTTCTGCTTGAACAAATATTGCAAACTCTTGTGATCCGTGAACACCTCACATGACACGACATATAGATAATGTCTCCAAATCTTTAGCACGTGAACAATGGCTGCTAGCTCCAAATCATGAACTGGATAATTCTTCTCGTGGACCTTCAACTGACGCGAAGAATATGTAATAACCTTGCCATCCTGCATCAACACTACACCAAGTCCAACCCGAGATGCATCACAATACACAGTATATGGCCCTGAGCCTGTGGGTAAAACCAACATCGACGTCGTAGTCAAAGCTGTCTTGAGCTTCTGAAAGATCGCCTCACACTCCTCTGACCACCTGAACTAGGCACCCTTCTGAGTCAACCTAGTAATCGGGGCTGCAATCGATGAAAACCCCTCTACAAACCGACGGTAATAGCCCTCCAAACCCAAGAAACTACGGATCTCTGTGGCTGATGTGGGTCTAGGTCAATCCTTGACCGCTGAAATCTTCTTGGGATCCACCTGAACACCTTCTGTTGATACTACATGGCCCAAGAATGCAACTGAAATCAACCAAAACTAACATTTCGAAAACTTGACATATAACTGACTGTCCTTCAGAGTCTGGAGAACGCCTCGAAGGTGCTGCTCGTGCTCCTCCCGACTGCAGGAATAAATCAGAATATCATCAATTAAGACGATCACGAATGAATCCAAATAAGGCCTGAACACTCGGTTCATCAAGTCCATCAAAGTTGCTGGGGCATTTGTCAACCTGAATGACATCACTAAGAACTCATAATGCCCGTACCGAGTGCGAAAATCTGTCTTAGGGACATCGGACACCCTAATCCTAAACTGATGGTAGCCAGATCTCAAATCAATCTTCGAAAATACCTTGGCACCCTGAAGCTGATCAAACAAATTATCAATCCTCGGCAATGGATACTTGTTCTTGATGGTAACCTTGTTCAATTGCCGATAATCTATGCACATCCTCATCGATCCATCATTCTTCTTAACAAACAACACCGGCGCACCCCAAGCCGAAACACTAGTCCTAATAAAGCCTTTATCAAGCAAATCATGCGACTGTTCTTTCAACTCCTTCAACTCTGGCGGTGCCATATGATATGGCGGAATAGAAATGGGCTGAGTGACCGGAGCTAAATCAATGCAAAAATAATATCCCTGTCGGGTAGCATACCCGGCAGGTCTGACCGGAGCCAAATCAATGCAAAACCAATATCCCTATCGGGTAGCATACCCGGCAGGTCTGCACGAAACACCTCTAGAAACTTACGGACAATGGGCACGGACTCCATAGAAGGAACTCGGCACTAGAATCACGAACATAAGCCAAATAGGCCAAACACCCCTTCTCGACCATGCGCCGAGCCTTCATATATGAGATAACCCTGCTGAAAGGATGACTAGGAGTCCCTCTCCACTCCAGTCGAGGCACACCTAGAAATGCTAATGTCACGGTCTTGGCGTGACAATCCAATATGGCATGATAAGGAGACAACCAATCCATCCCCAAAATGACATCAAAATCCACCATGTCCAGGAGTAGAATATCTACACGGGTCTCAAGACCACCAATAACCACTACACACGAACGGTAGACACGATCTACCACAATAGAATCACCCACCGGTGTAGACACCTATACAGGAGTACTCAGAGAATCACGAGGCATAACCAAATAAGGAGCAAAATAAGATGACACATAGGAAAATGTGGACCCCGGATCAAATAAAACGGAAGCATCCCTGCTGTAAATTGAAACCATACTTGTGATAACTGCATCGGAGGCCTCAGCCTCAGGTCTGGCTGGAATAGCATAACATCGAGGCTGGGGCCTACCAATCTGAACTACATCCCTGGGACGGCCTCCTGTTGGCTGACCTCTACCTCTAGTAGCCTGGCCTCCACCTCTAACTGCCTGACCTCCACCTCTAACACCTCGACCCCCACCCCTAGATGGTTGAGCGGGTGATGGAGCACCTGGTGCGAGAACCATAGCACGAGATCCCTGGTGCTGAGAACTGCTCGAGGCTCGAGGGAAAAATTTAGCAATGTGCCCCGGACAACCACAAGTAAAACAAGGTCTCGGTTGCTGAGTCCGCTGGCCCTAAAACTGTCCCTGCCGACCTAAGTAACCACCCTGAAAACTCTGGAGCGGAGGTGCACTGATAGGAGATGGTGGTGCACTGTAGGGAAACCGATCAGAATACTGCATAGGAGAACCATGACCATCTGGAGGGAGCACTGCGAGAAACTTGAAGTGCTGACTGAAACGGCCTAGGAGGATGTCCCCTACCAAAAGAATCCCTTTGTCATACTCCTGACCACTCCCCTGTAGTAGAATCATCTCAACTCGTCTAGCCACATTGGCCGCATCCTGGAAGGAAATATCACTCCCTGTCTCTCTAGCCATCCGCAGTCTGATCGGCTGAGCTAGCCCCTCAATAAACCTCCCCACCCTCTCTCGGTTGGTGGGAAGTATCATAATAGCATGAAGGGCCAAGGTAATGAATCTGGTCTCATACTGAGTGACGGTCAAAGAACCCTGCTGGAGGCGCTAAAACTGCCTCCGATAATCCTCTCTCTGAGTGATAGGAAGAAACTTCTCTAGAAACAACTCGGAGAACTGAGCCCAAGTCAAAGGCAGTGATCCTGCTGGTCTAGCCAAACAATAATCTCTCCATCAAGTCTTGGCGGAACCTGACAGACAGAAAGTAACAAAGTCGACCCCATTGGTCTCCACTATCCCATTTTCCGTAGAACCTCGTGACAGCTCTCCAAATAGTCCTGGGGATCCTCTGAAGATGCACCGCTATAAGTAGTAGTGAAGAGATTGGTGAACCTGTCCAACCCCCACAAAGCATCAGCAGACATAGCTGCTCCATCTCCTGTCTGAGCCGCAACACCCAGCTGAACTACCCCAGATGTTTGAGCTGTTGGAGTCTGAAGCTGAGGAGTCATCTGCTCCGGAGTGCGAGTAGCGAGAGTCTAGGCTCCTCCCCCAGCCTGAGAGACGGTTGGTGTTGTAGGAAGTAAACCTGCCTAAGCGACACTCTCCATGAGGCCCACAAGACGAACCAGAGCATCCTGGAGTACCGGGGTAGCAATGAACCCCTCGGGAACCTGAGCTGGCCCAACCGGGACTGTCTGGGCAGGAGCCTCACCAGCAAACTCTACTTGAGGCTCTGCCACTAAGGCTGCTGCTCTGGGATGAGCTCTGCCCCTGCCTCTAGCACAGCCTCGGCCTCGTCCTCCGCCCCTCGTAAGAGCTGCAACTGGAGACTCCGGCTGCTGATCAGTGGATGAAGAAGCACGTGTTCTCGCCATCTGCGAGAGAATAGAGTAGAAATTCAGTTAGTATTGAGAATTCAAATCGCACGACAGAGAAGAATAGATGTGAAATCATTCCTAAACTTTGTATCCTCTAGGGAATAAGTACAAACGTCTCTGTACCAATCCCTAAGACTCTACTAATCTTGTCCGTGAATTGTGAGACCTAAGTAACCTAGTGCTCTGATACCAACTTGTCACGACCCGAATTTTCCATCGTCGGGACCGTGATGGCGCCTAACATTGAAACCACTAGGCAAGCCAACGTTACTGATTATTTATCTTAATTCCTTATTCTTAACAGCTAACAGATGAAATACAAAATCAACAGAAATAAAATTACGAAGTAAAGCAAAGACTAATAACTTGATTAAATAACGTTACGAAACTCACAATACTAAACCCAGAATTTGGTGTCACAACTTCATGGACTATCTATGAATACTACATATAAAGGTCAGAACAAAATAAATACATCCGTCTCAGAATAAAGAAGGACAAAATGGAAATAAAGTAGGAAGGGACGCCAAGGCCTACGGACGCCTACAACACTACCTCGGAATCTCCAAATGGAATGAAGGCAGCCTCCTCACTCTAGGGTCCGTAGGGTCCTGTACTGGGATCTGCACAAAAGATGTGCAGAGTGTAGCATCAGTACAACCGACCCCATGTCCTGAGTAAGTGTCGATCCTAACCTCGGCGAAGTAGTGACGAGGCTAGGACACGACAACCAAATAAACCTGTGCAATTTAATAATATACGAAGACAATAATACTAACAAGAAATAAGCAGCTAAGCATAAAGGAAAGGGGGGCACGCTGAGGGGAGGAAATATCACATAATGGAAATAACGAAGTAAAGCAACAATTAGATATCAATTTAGGCAACAGAAATGGTAAACACAAAATAAGTGCACGGCATCACCCGTCGTGCTTTTACTCTCATCCTCACTAAGCAATATATAAAAATGCACGGCATCACCCTTCGTGATTTTACTCTCATACTCACAATAAGTCAACAGAAATGGCACGGCATCACCCTTCGTGATTTTAATTTCATAATATGGCATGGCATCACCCTTCGTGATTTTACTCTCATCCTCACAATAAATCATACACGGCATCACCCTTCGTGCTTTACACTCTTCCTCACCCAAACAAAACAATGACAACAATCCGGCAAGGAAAATCAAGAATATAACAACAACAATAAAGCCAAAATATCCCGGCAAGGGAGCCAACAGTAAAATCAATACCATCCCGGCAAGGGAAACAGTTATAACTAATCTCACTTAGTACATAACTTCACATAAAAGTCCTCAACTGGAACCAATACTAAAAAATGATCAATATCAAGGAATTTCAACCAACATGGAGAACTATAAAGTGAAACTCAAGTAATACTCAACGTAAAATCACATAAATCATAACATTCGACTCACGGGCATGCTTGACACCAACGTATAGGTACTCGTCACCTCACCAATACGTTGAACATGATATTAACACATAGCAAATAGTACACTACACATATTCCCTCAAGCTAAGGTTAAGCCAAACACTTACCTCGAATTCCACGACCAAACTCAAACCTCAATTACCGTTTTTCCTTCAGAATTCGCCTCAAATTCAATTGTATCTAGACATAATTAGCTTGATAATATCAATAAATGCTAAATAATTCAATCCCAATGCCTAAATATGAGTTTTCTATCATTCTTCCCAACAAGTCAAAAATCGACCCCGGGCCCGCTTGGTCAAAACACGAGGTTCGGACTAAAATCCGATCACCTATTCACCCACGAGCCCGAATATGTAATTAGTTTCGGAATCCGACCCCAAAACGAGGTTTAAATTCCAATTATTCAAAAAGCTCTAACTCTACCCAATTCCCCAATTTTCTACCCTTAAACCCTAGAATGTTTTATGATAATTGATGAAAAACATTAGAAAGTTGAAAGAAATTAGTTAATGGACACTTACCTATGATTTGGGAAGAAAACCTCTTGAGAAAATCGCACTAAGTCCTCTATTTTTGAGAAAGTTTGAAAAGAAAAACGGCTGAAGTTCTAATTTAAAACACTCACTGCCTGACCTTCGCACCTGCGGTGCCTGGGTCGCACCTGCGCTTTCGTAGGTGCGGAAAAATGGTCGCACCTGCGGAAATGGGTAAGGCCTCTGAGGGCCGCGCCTGCGAAACCACTTATGCGGAAAAGGGTCTGCATATGCGAGAGGAGGGGAAACTGGGCAGGACCGTACCTCCAGCCCAAGGATGTGCACCTGCGGTCTCGCACCTGCGGCCCTAGACACGCAGGTGCGGGCACATCAGAACTGGTGCACCAGCAGTGGTTTCCTAAGTCTAAATACCCCGAAACTCACCCGAGTCCTCGGGGCTCCAAACCAAACATGCACACAACCTTAAAAATATCCTACGGACTTACTCGTGCGATCAAATCGCCAAAATAACATCTTAAACAACGAATTTAGCATAAAACCCAAAAAAAAAATCTCAAAAGTTTCAAAGTTTCAAGTTTCACAACTATGGGTCCCAATCACGTCAAATGACCTCCGTTTCTTACCAAATTTTACAGGAATTTCTCAAATATCATATTAAATCTGTATCGGGCTCCGGAACAAAAATACGGGCTCGATACCATCAATTTCATATGTAGCCAAATTTCCCAAAGCTCTTTTATTTTCAGTAAAACAATTTCTTTTAAAAATTCATTTCTCGGGCTTGGAACCTCAAAATTTAATTTCGGGCATACGCCCAAGTCCCATATTTTCCTACGGACCCTCCAGGACCGTCAAATCATGGGTCCTGGTCCGTTTACCCAAAATATTCACCGAAGTCAACTTAAATTCAATTTTAAAGGCAAAATTAGTATTTTTCTTAGTTTTTCATATAAAAGCTTTCTGGATGTACGCTCGGACTGCGCACGCAAAACGAGGTGAGATAAAAGGAGATTTTCAAGGCCTCGGAATACAGTTTTGACTTATAATGGGTCATCACATTTAAATACAATTGTGCTTATATAAGATAATTTTTATGATAAATATAATTTATTTTATGATAAGCATATACTCATAAGTTATAATAATTAATAAATTGACAAAGTTTCTCAGTAAAAAATAAACCTAAATAGGAAAAAATATTTGAAGAGAAACAAACATTGATCACCTAGAAAGTAATACATCGGAAATTTGATATGTTCTCATTTATTACATACAGTTCAAAGATTAATGCACAATTACATTGATACAAATATGCAAAGTAATAGAGAATTTGCTTATCTTAAATAGTCAATGAGAATTGTAGACTTGAAGGGGAGGGGAGGGGAGGGGAGTTAGGTTGAAAAAATACTTGAGGCAGTAATTATCGATGTAGGAGTTTTGTTCTAAAAAGGAATATTTTAAGGATAAAATACTAAAAATCTTGGTCAAACTTAAAGTGCTTATAAGCTAAAAATTCATAATATGGGAGTGACCAGCTTATGACTTTTGGCTTATTTTTGACTTATAAGCATTTTCCTTATAAACACTTTTAACTTAACCAAACACACAGATAAGCCGAAAAGTGCTTATAAGCTAATTTGACCAACTTATAAGCTTAGCCAAACACCCTCTTATTTAATTATCAATGAATGATATCATTCATTTTTGTCCTAAATTTAAAAGAAAACATATTTAACTTTAGACAAACTCTGTTCCAAACGAATTGCCATTAATCTTTTTTTCAGTTATTCAAACAACTTATAATCTCCTATATCATTATATATTTAATCATTTATTATAACATATTAATATTAGTCATTATTAGATTTTATATATCGCTTATCACTTTTTATTAGCTATATGGCAAACCTTATCATTCCCATTAGTTCAAAAGATTCAAATTTATAGTTTGTTTTGTTTGAAAAATTTTGATAAAGTTTTTATTTAATTTTTTGTATTATGTCATAAAAATAACAACAATTTTCATAAGATATTCCTACGTAAGTCACAATAAAGTCTGGGGATTTCTGTGGCTATGATTTCTTCTAGTATTGAGACAACTAAATGGATCAACGTCGTTATTTTTGGTATTCTTGTACATTTTTCTTTAATTTTTTATTTTATAAGTCAAATACATAGTTTAATAATATTTATATAAGTTTTTAAAAATATGTATATATATGGGGTACACACACAAAGCGCGTAACCTAAGGATATCATTCGTCTCTTTTACTCTTTAGAAATTAGAAATAGCGTTTGCACTGGAAAAAATAATCATTTAATTATTTTTTCTTATATATATGAATTATAATTTAATTAATACGCAAATAATAGAAGTTTGAAATTAATTAAAATTTTACTTTATATAAATATTATACTTAAATTATCTATAAATAATAAATAAAATAAATAAGAGAATAAAAAAAATAAACAAAGAGGAAGCACGAGTTTTGAATAGTAACGGAGGTGGTCGAAGTCTTTTTGATTCATATGAAACTCTTTTATATTAAAATATTTTAAAATATATAATATATTTCATTAATAATTGTATTCTATATTATATATTTAGCTCTCAAAGGTTTTAAAGTAACAATTATAATTATTTAGAATACTCAGCATAAACAAATAATATACTCCAAAATTATCAATTATTCTATCAAGGTAATTTACAAGATACTAATTGTTATAAATATATATTATATTATGGATGTTCATAAGCTTCCTGAAGAAACTTATCCATATGGGACTCCGCCGTAAATATGTTTATCTACTTGGTACTCTATTGGAAATAAGCTTCCTGAAGAAGCTTATTATTTCGGTACTCAGTTATGGATAAATATTATCCCCGGTAGAAGATTATCTATGTTTGGTACAGTAGCAGCTTACACAGCAGCTTGCAGTAGCTTACACAGCAGCTTGCAGTACCAGCTTACGCAGCAGCTTGCAGTACCAGCTTGCAAGCAACTTACACAGCAGCTTGCAGTAGCTTACACAGCATCTTGCAGTAGCAGCTTACAAGTAGCTTATACAGCAGCTTGCAGTAGCAGCTTACAGTAGCAGCTTACACAGCAGCTTCCTTCTCCTATAAATAGAGGAGATTTCAGTTTATTATATACATCAGTTTGAAAGTTGAATAAGACATCAATCTCTCCCTCTATACTTGTTTTTGGTTTATTTCTTTACTGTCGTTATTTTATAACACGTTATCAGCACGAGACTCTGCTATATCGAGCATGTCTTTGAAAATATCCAAGGTATGAACTTTCTTGTTCTAAATATATGTTTATCATGTATATTAATCACATCTTTCTAGCCAAATAATGATGTAGATTCTATTTTACTTGGATGAGATCTCGTGAAATTAGAAAGAGAAAAAAAAATGATTTTACTTAAGCTACTATATGATGGCGAGACTACCCCAGCAGTTTCTGTGAAAAACGTTTGGGGGCTATGTATACTTATACAGTCGCTATTTTGGTACTTATTTACCTTTTGATTATCTTAATAAAAGATTAAAAAATGAGTAACATTATTAGATTCACTTAAACTCCAGCAGAGTTTGCAAGAAATATACAACCACCAAAAGTGGTTATGTTTCGTATATCATTGTAACTAAGTTTTGTTAACCACCAGAAGTGGTATATGCCTATGACCACCAGAAGTGATAATTTAGGCTTTCTATGGTTACAATTGAAGATAAGTTAGACAAAATTTCTCTATATTACTTGCATGCCTCGATTTGCTCCTGAAGTAGCATTATCTTAAAAGAGGTTCTAAGCCATCACACAATTTGGTGTGATTAATGCACGTTCAGATAATTATATTCCATCCCTGAAGGATGAGAACTTTTGATAAATAGTAATCCATTCCCCGAAGTGAATGTGACAATATATGAACGCGCTCTTGATGTAAATATATTACAATTCACCTCCAGAAGAGGTAATATGATTGAGAGAATGTATACTTAATATTTCATATTTTAAATTTTCTCCTGAAGAAGTAACACGATTGAAATTTCCTCCTGAAGTAGGAAAATATTATGAAAGTGTGTCTTTCCGTGCTTAAACAAAATAATGAGCTATTCAAAGTTATTTTTTAAGCACATTTTTATTCCCTGGAGTGAATGAAGAAATACCTCTACTCACCTCCTGAAGAGCTAGAATAACAAAGGATATAAATATTATTTTGTGGCATAAAAATCATTGTCGCACGTACCTGTTGTACGTAAAATATCTTGGAAATTTTATTAAGTATCATTCTAAGGCAAATGCATTCTTGTAGAATGTTTTCTACTGCACCACATTAATATATTACGGTTAGTTATTGAGTTCCTCGAACGAAATAACAACTCATATATCTTTCCCTGAAGGATGTATTGACTATGTGGTTGCCGCTTAGATATAAAATATTCAGATGTTAATCGCATTTCTCCCTGAAGGAGACATTCGTCACAAAGTTGGTGGTAAAATTACTGAAATTCTTAATTTCTTACATTTATAATTTAGTATTGTCGTTATATTATTTATTTGATTACGATTTTCTTTCATGATACCAGAGGTGTCTGAGCAATATTTGATAGTACAAAATGTATCAATAACTCCTGAAG
>ML528263.1:19705-34475 GCA_005239535.1 Nicotiana rustica | reverse complement strand
ATGAAAATGTCCTAGGTTTTAAATCAATATGGATCACATCAATGCAATACCTGGTATGTCACGCCTCGAAGAGGGGCTACACGTGGTGTTAGCACACTGGTCATCATATCCATATTCTACCCTTCCCACCCCGTTAAGGTATTTAAAACGCGTGTGTCGGTCACGAAGCTTATTGCGTGCTATTACCCATCCCATTCTATATGTCCTGGAGGGTATTTAGGACTACTAAATCCTACAAGGTGAGCACTAGGCCGAACCCCTAGATTTAAAGGATGAAATTCTAAGAGACATACAAAATAATTAGGACTACAAGTATGGCATCACATAATGGGTAGCTAAGAGGCTCACAGATCCCTCCATAGGTAAACACATAAATAGCACGTCTTAAACACAATCAAAGTCTCAAAATCAGGATTTAAAATAGGAATTCCGAGTTGGAAAACAATAGGTTTCAGCAGGTTTTTAGCAAAAAGGAACGATATTGAAAACTCAGTAACAAAGCAGGAAATTCACTTGAAACATAGTAGTTTAAGAGGAGAATGATTGATGTTACAAAAATTCCAGTAATTTAAAGACAGGAGAAGGAATTAAAAAGTGCACAGCAGTTTAATGAAGTCCCTAGTAAAAGTAAACGGGACGCTTTAGAGAAATCAGTAAAGCATGATTTTAAAATAACAGAAGGATCAAAAAGGGGAAGTGACTTTAAAAGATTCAGTAATTTAAAGCAGAGTAGAAGCCAGTAGTTTAAGGAAAACTTCAATGAAAGGAGAATGTGTAAGCTATTTTAGAAACCAGTAGTTTTTAAAAAATAGAGCAAGGATTCAAACAAAATGATTTTGTAGAAAGGATAATCGTTTGGAAAATCCACTAATTGTTAGGCAAAGAAGGAGTGAAAATAGTGACAAACAACAAAGTTCTAAATATTTTATAAGAGACTAAAGATCACTTTTAATACAAGCAAGACGTAGAACGACCAATTTTGGTTTTGATGAATATTAGACCTAAGGCTTGCCTAGGCGTGCGTATATACTGATTATTTGTTAAAAAAAGAGTTAAATACAGATTTAACACTGATTTTAAGGTCATGAAGGATAATGCATTTGCAGAAAAATGTTTAAACCATTTAACACGATTTTAGCGAGGTTCCTAGATTTAATACGTAATGACTAGGTGTTTGACAGAGTATTA
The DNA here is from genome assembly GCA_005239535.1 of Nicotiana rustica. Taxonomy (NCBI): domain Eukaryota; kingdom Viridiplantae; phylum Streptophyta; class Magnoliopsida; order Solanales; family Solanaceae; genus Nicotiana; species Nicotiana rustica. Next base: position 33,287 of record ML528263.1, on the reverse strand, counting down.
AAAAAACACGCTGAACGTAGAGTCCTAGAGAACATGATATCTAATGCTCACATGGATACCTAAAACATGGTTTCTAACTGTAGTACTTATGAGAATGCAACAGTCTTTATTACTTTGTTGTAGTGATGAACTGTGAGCAGGGCTTATAAAAATGACATGAATATAACACAGATGCTGAAATAAAGAACTTAAACATGGTTTCTAATGCATGGTATGCATGTCCTAAACATGATACTAATGCACATTTACATAAATAAATCCTATAGTCATTATTTCTACCCATACCTATCTAAGCATGTATAATCCCCTCCCATATCCACTATGTGGCCCCAATTATTCGTTTACAAATTATTACAAACCAAGGATAATGAATTACATCACTAAAGGAAAATAAGAAGTTAATTCTATAGGGAGCCTTCAATCAGGCCCATATCTCCCAACCTCAATCCTTTCGAGTTTCACAACCTTTCATGGTCCGGGTGCGGCAAAGCTCCCTAAGAACCTCATGGGTCCCTGGCAAATACCAGTGCCCAGACATATTTGCCAAAGTTGAGTATGTGCAGTGTGGAATAACCAATCTCAGTGCGTCAAAGTTCAGAGGGAACTCAAGAGGTTCCCTAAGCAATGCTCACACTGAGGGGGTGGAACATAAGTTTCTAGGAATAGTGTGAAGTGCCAAAAGAAAGAAGAGTTTGAAAGAGACAATGTTTGAAAAGAGTTCAGTTGGAAAAACTCTACAACTCAAGAGTTATTTTGAAAAAATAGCTTTTGAAAACAGCAGTAAGATCAGAGAAGTAACAGACCAGTCAAACAATTTCAACAGTACAAAGGGCAGCCTTCACACGAGGACAAGGGGAGTTAGGAACAACTAATTCACATAATAGGCAGAAGTTCTTTCAATTAACACAGATGATGATAACCAATTCAAGAAATACTTGATTTAAACATAGTTGCAGAAACCAGAGAGGGCATCAAGGAATCAGAAAACAGCAGGATTCAATACTAAGCATTACACAATTTTTAGGATACTGGACTAATAGATGCATACTAGGAATAAACAACAACATATAAGCATTATTGATTCAATTAGAGCATGTAAATCCTAAGGATATCAAGTAATGATAGATAAATCAAAGATATTAATTGCATGTTTAACAACAGAAACACAAATAGAAGAAAATCAGGAATATGACAAACTGAAGCAATAAGAAACACATTGGTTTGGAGGTTGAATATTAATTAGAAGATACCAGTGAGAAAGAGTTAGCAGAATTGAAAGAGCAAGACAAAAGAGCCTTATGGTTAGCCTTGGCTTATAGCCGGCTAACAATAACCAAGAGCAAAAGAAGAGAGTAGTAGAGCAGAGAGATTTTTGTGAGAAAGAGTGAGTTTTTAACACAAGTCTGAGTCTGTGTCTCTGTGTGCTAATGAGAGAGTAGGGTATATATAGTTGAAACAGGTGATCGAATAAGGTAATAGTCATAAATGCATTGTAATAAGAAAAGGCAGAATCAAACTAGTGTTCAAAATTAAGACACGGTTCCCTTAAGTCAAGGGATTTAAAACTCAAATGGTAAAACACATAGCCATATAAGGTAAATAAAGTCAGCACCATACTAAGTAAGGAAATAATCAAGGTATGTTAAGTAACAGGGAACTCGGAGCCAAGAAATCAAGACAATCACTCCCTTAAGTCAAGGGATTCAAATTCAAACAGTAAAACACATAGTTACATAAGGCAAAGTAAAATCAGTCAAGACTCAACAAGGAAAGAATCAAGGTTTATTAAGCATAGAGCATTCAATTAGGACTAAGTTCAAAAACACCAATTAAGGAGTGATTCAGTAAAATCAATTAATTTAAAAAGTCGAGTAGCATTCTAGGGTTTTAAAAAAAGCTTCAAACCATCAAATAAGGAAATCGGAATCAGTCAAGAGGGAATTATGATACCATACTTCAACATATAAATAAGGAAGGCAAACAATCATAGCAAACAGGAAGGGTCAGCAACATTGACGGAAAGAGGCAAGAGATGAACAAACCCATATGAATATAATCACACAGATGTAATACAAGTAGGCTAAAAACTCAGCAATAACCCATTCGAAGAATGATAATCACGGAAACTTATCAAGAACCAAGTAGTCAGGCTTAACACGAATAACTAATATAAAGAAGATCTTAAAAATTAGGGCTTTTTTAACATAGGCAAGTTAAAAAGCAGTAAGAACATAGAATCAGTAGATATATGCAAAGAATTGACTTAAGAGTGAAGAGAAACTCAGTTAAAACCAACATAGAATAGGTTCTGAGAAACCCTAATTTTAAAAGGAAGCTAAAACGTTTTAAAACTGTTGAATCTTAAAGATTTAGTTGAGAATAAAGTAAAACATAAAGAAACAGGTTGGAATCGTTAAAAAGCCAAAGATTTAATAGGTTTAGGCAAAAATTAGGGTTTCATAAGAAACCAGAGATAATCGCAGAACCTGCCGTGAAACTCAGAGATCGTGGTGGTTATGGCATGGTCGTGTCAAAACCCAACCGGAGAGGCCGGAAATAACCCAAGCAGGAACCCCGGTAGCTAGTTGGCATGGTCGAGACCATTGGAGGCTTCAGATATGAAGTGAACCGGAGAGAGGAGGAGGCATCATGGAGGCTGGTGGTCGAAAGGATGGTGGTTGGAGATAGCCGGAGAAAGGCGGAGCTTCATCGGAGATGGGGGGAACAGGGAAGGTTCTAGAGAGAACCAGAGAGAGAGAGACGGGGAGGTAGAGAGACAGATGAGTGTTGGAAAATGAGGGGTTTGGGGGGTCGTTTGAGTTAATTTAGGCAAGGATGGATCTGGGCCGTTGATCTCATTTGATCAACGACTCAGATTAAATTAGGGGTTGGGCCGGGTTAGTTTTAGGATTGGGATGGGGGTGAATTTTGGTTAGATATCAAGTTGGGTTGGGTATAATTGGGTTATAATTTGGCCAGTTTTTAAAAAATTGTGGCTAGATGTTAAATACCCCTAAAAATAGATAATTAATTAGTTAAAATAGCTAATAATTGTATAAAAATTAAATTAAGTTAAAATAGGTAAATTACAGTAATTAACTAATATCAAGTGTAAAAATGCATACATTTCGAATTGAAACAATACAAAATGTCCAAACAAATCCCTCATCGCCGCTAGTGCTTCTTCTTCGTCGGACCCATAGATGATATCAGCATGCTGGAAGGTCTGCTCCACATGAGGTATTGGCTGATCCAAGGGGTAATAGTAAACGCGCCATGGGGGAGACCAGTTTTTGAATTCTTCCCATGTATACTCATACCCCAGGCCGAAAGTGGTACCATATTTCTTGAGCTTGATGGGTTTCGTGATCCCTTGGAGGTTCTTACCTAGCCCTTTGTCTGGCTCGTATCCTCCCCAATTCAAGATACTCTCGATATTTCTATCCTACCATTTGTCCTTGTCGACAGCATTGACCCGCTCGATATGGTGATAAGTTCCTCCACCCAATTTTCTATTTCCATCAGTTACAGGGATAGTGTGGCGATTGTAAATAGGGTTGCTACCGTCGCCGTGGATGATCACCTCTTGATGGTTCCACTCGAATTTTACCTCCTGATGTAGTGTTGATGCTACAGCCCTATCAGCATGGATCCAGGGTCGTCCAAACAGTAGATTGTAAGATGCTGGCATATCTATCGCCTGAATGTCCACCTCGAACCAAGTCGATCCCATCTACGGACATAGATTGATCTCTCCAATGGTAGACCTTTGAGAACTGTCGAATGCCTTCACGTTGATCGCTCCATCCTTTATCTCATGTAGTCCCTTAACCAACTTCTTGAGTGTTATCAGCGGACATATGTTAAGACTGGACCCTCCGTCGACGATAATCCTGGTTATGAAATAATCTTCGCAATGAACAGTGATGTGCAAAGCCTTGTTATGTCCCAATCCCTCAGGTGGCAACTCGTCTTCGTGAAAAGTGATTTTGTGGCTTTCCAGTACTTGGCCTACCATGTTGGCCATTTCCCCGCTAGTGATGTTATTCGGTACATAGGCTTCACTCAACACTTTCAGCAAAGAATTTTTGTGCGTCTCAAAGTTCTGCAGCAGAGAGATAATGGATATATGTGCTGGTGTCTTGTTCAGTTGGTCGATGACCGAATATTCTTTAGCCTGTACTTTCCTCCAAAGATCATCTGAACCTGTCTCAATGAGGGGAGGCTGGTTGGCAGCCTGCTTTCTTGACTCGGCCAGATACTCAGCGGTATAGACTCTACCAGTTCTCGTCATACCCTGTGCTGCGAGGGCTTCTTCTGACATGCTTTTACTTTTTCTTCTCGCCTCAGTTGTATAATCCCAAGGGATAGCATTTGAGTAGAAAGGTGGTGTGGTTGACATTGCCGCTAGGATTGGCGCGGCTATCCTTACTTCATATGGCACACGGGCTTTGGGTGGCAAGACTGTAACCTCGAAGGGTGCGAGTGCATTTGCCGGAGACATGAAATCAACCTCAATTGGCACTGGTCCCTTTGCCTTTGCCGGCGGTGCTGCTTCAAACTCAAGTGGGATAGACATATTCACCTCAGTATTCTCATATGGTTGAATATTGACTATGATCGGGTTGAGTGTGACTGCAGGTTTCTTTGGGTCATCGCCTTCTCCGATCAACCCGATGGACCCCTTGGGATCCCAATCATCTTCTATCTCAATCATGTGGATACCTCTGCCCTTATGGTCTGGTAAGGGATTGGTACGGACGTTCGGAGCGGATTCCTTGGCCACAATAATCTTGTTATCAATAACGGTCTGTATCTTATCCTTCAAAGAGCGGCATTCATCAATGGTGTTTCCTTTCAAGCCAGAATGATATGCACATGATTTGTTCGGGTTAACCCACTGAGAAGGGTTCTCAGGGGTGACAGCAGGGATGGGTGTGACATAACCAGCAACTTTGAGCTTTTCATACAGCTGGTCAATGGGCTCGGCTATAGCGGTGTATTGTTTTGGAGGGCGACGATCAAAGTTAGGGCAAGGCCTAGGGAAGTTTTGACGGGTAGGGGGGCGACTGATAGCGAGATGGCTGGGAGTTATAGGTGTTATAGACGGGAGCGGGTTGGGAGTATTTGGGTGAAGTGGGTTGATATGTGGGTTGTGGATGGTGGAGTTTGGTATGAAGGTGAGGGTGCTTGGAAATTTGGAACGGGTTGATATGTGAATGGAGGTGCGGGATAGACCTGGTATTTAGGCGGGGATTTGGCTTGTTGTGCAACCATCACGGCTCCCACATTCTTCTTTCTAGACACACCACCGGACTGCAGAGGTTTATTAGTGGCCTGCAAAGCTTCAAAGTTAGTAACCATACCATTCTTGATACCTTCTTCAATCCGCTCTCCTAATTTTATAATGTCGGAGAACTTTTGACCCTCAACCATCATCAGTAGTTCATAGTATTGCGGGTCCTGAACCCGAACAAAGAATTTGTTGATCTGTGTTTCCTCTAAGGCGGGCCTAACTTTGGCAGCTTCCGACCTCCAACGAGTAGCATACTCGCGAAAGGTTTTCTTTGGGTTTCTTCCTCAAGTTCTGAATATAGAACACATTTGCTACGTTCTCCGTGTTGAACCTATACCAGTCAATGATGTCTGTGGCCATACCTACCCAGTTGGACCACTTCTTGGGGTTTTGGCTGATATACCAAGATAGTGCATCTCCCTTCAAACTCCTCATAAATAGCTTCATGCAGATCCTTTCGTCTTTTCCTACGCCAACCAATTTGTCACAATAGGTCCTCAGATGGACCCTTGGATCAGCGGTGCCATCAAATATCTCGAACTTTGGAGGTTTGTACCCCTCGGGCAGTTCGGCATCAGGCTGTATGTAGAGGTCTTCATAGTTCAGGCCTTCGATCCCCTTGACTCCTTCAACACCCTGGACTCGGCTAGTCAACTTCCTAAGTTCCTTAGTCAGATTCTTGATAAGCAGGTCTTTCTCATCGGACTCAGACGTATGTGTGACAGGCGGTTGGAGTGAGTCACAGTCTCCATGTAGATGGGATTGTTGTAGGCAAAGAGATGATCTTTTTTGTAAGTCTGAGGTCCCGGGGGTGGAGGCGGAGTGTTGTGGCAATTGTTGCACTGTGCTGGGAGGGTTTGGCTCTTTGGGGGAGTGGCATGAGGGTGATTTGGTTTTTTTAGGATATTTTGTGGAGGTGTAGGGGTGACGTCAGGGACATTGAGGGAAAAGGACAAATTGGCCAGATTCCGGACCTGATCAAGCTCTTCTTGAAATTTCAGCAACTTTTGTTCCAATGGTGACATGTTCTCATGCAAAACCTGAATACCCCGATCGTCAGAGGCCTCTACCCATTCAACCCTATTCTCTTGTCTGGCGCCGCTTGATTCTTCCATGTTACTTTTGCCTTTGTCTTTGCCCCTGGGAGGACTAGGAGGAGGAGTAGGAGGAGGGCCCTTATATCTTGTGCATTAGACTGTTGATGCCAGAATGCACGAACTAACCTTCGGGGAGGGGAATAATAAATAAAGGAAAAACAAAAAGGTAATGACGTCAGCGAGGATTATAAAACATATTGTGGTAATTTAAACACGTAATGCAAAAATGTAAAACGCATCCTAAGTTGGGGAACCTCTTTGTGCCCGAGGTAGGCCTAGCGACAAATTAATTTGGAGAACTTGAAATGCTAAATGCCTCATTTTTTTTGATGATAGAAACGACTCTAAATATGCGAAAAAATAGAAGTCACTAATGGCCAATTGCCTTATTACATCAAATGAGACAAAATAAAAGACACCCCTATCTAGTTGGTCCCAGAAGGACCTTCCCCAGATTCGGCATTCCTGCTCCCTTTGATGAGCTTTCCCAACTCGCGAAGTCCCAGCAGTAAGTAGGTCCTGGCTAGATATCCGCCTTCGGCTCCTTTAGCCTTTTTGCAGTCCTCGATCCTCTTGATGAACTTTTCCTCCATCTCGACTATAAAAAATGACATGAATATAACAGAGATGCGGAAATAAATAACTTAAACATGGTTTCTAATGCATGGTGTGCATGTCCTAAACATGATACTATTGCACATTTAGGTAAATAAATCCTATAGTCATGATTTCTACCCGTACCTATCTAAGCATGCATAATCTCCTCCCATATCCACTATCCGACCCCAATTATTCGTTTACAAATTATTACAAGCCAAGGATAATGAATTACATCACTAAAGGAAAATAAGAATTTAATTCTATAGGGAGCCTTCAATTAGTCCCATATCTCCCAACCTCAATCCTTTCGAGTTTCACAGCCTTTCATGGTCCGGGTGCGGCAAAGCTCCCTAAGAACCTCGTGGGTCCCTGGCCAATACCAGCACCAAGACATATTTGACAAAGTTGAGTATGTGTAGTGTGGAATCACCAATCTCAGTGCGTCAAAGTTCAGAGGAAACTCAAGAGGTTCCCTAAGAAATGCTCACACTGAGGGGGTGGAACTTAAGTTTCTAGGAATAGTGTTAAGTGCCAGAAGAAAAGAAGAGTTTGAAAGAGACAATGTTTGAAAAGAGTTCAGTTGGAAAAACTCTACAACTCAAGAGTTATTTTGAAAAAAATAGCTTTTGAAAACATCATTAAGATCAGAGAAGTAACAGACCAGTCAAACAATTTCAGCAATACACAAAGGGCAGCCTTCACACGAGGACAAGGGGAGTTGGGAACAAATAATTCACATAATAGGCAGAAGTTCTTGAAATTAATGCAGATGATGATAACAGATTTAAGAAATACTTGATTTAAACATAGTTGCAGAAATCAGAAAGGGCTTCAAGGAATCAGGAAACAACAGGATTCAATACTAGGCATTACACAATTCTTAGGATACTGGCCTAATAGATGCATACTAGGAATAGACAACAACATATAAGCATTACTGATTCAATCAACATATAAGCATTACTGATCCCTGTCGTCTAGAAACAAATCCCTCATCGCCGCCAGTGTTTCTACTTCGTATGACCTATAGATGATATCACCTGCTGGAAGGTCTGCTCCACATGAGGTATTGGCTACTCCAAGGGGTAATAATGACCGCGCCATGGGCGCGACCAGTTTTATAATTCTTCCCATGTATACTCATACCCCAGGCCGAAAGTGGTACCACGTTTCTTGAGCTTGATGGGTTTCGTGATCCCTTGGAGGTTCTTACCGAGCCCTTTGTCTGGCTCATATCCTCCTAATTCAAGATACTCTCGATCTTGCTATCCCACCATTTGTCCTTGTCGATAGCATTGACCCGCTCGATATGGTGATAAGTTCCTCCACCCAGATTTCTCATCTAGACTATACCTCGCTCGAAGTACCCTAGCCTCTTGTTGGAGCTGATAACCATATCCTTCCATTCCTTAATCAGCTTTCTGCTTGAAGCGTGTATCTGGTGATGATTATTTTCACATTCACGGAGCCTCTTGCATAAACTGTTGAATTTAACTTGCGCTTCGGCCTTCTCATCTATGACTCAGTGACCCTGAGCAAATCCTGGCTCGAATTGGCCCTCCATATCTTCTTCTAATCAGCTTAGATAGAAAGTAGTACAACCGGCATGATACATGTCTGGGTCGATGGTGTCTTTCTCGAGTACAATCTTGCAGTGCCACAAATGCTGGGCTTGGCATTTGTGAGGGTTGTCATCATCCTGGAAGTCTGCTCGAAGATGTCTCATCGTCTCAACCCTAGGTATAACCTGTCTCCTCCCTGCTTGCCTCATAACTCGGAGAGGGACGTAAGGGTATGTTCCCCTCAGACCAATAAATATCAGAAATGAAGAGTCTCGGGATCGGATGATAAATTCGTCCGTTGGGAACCATTCAAACATCCACTGAATCTGGTCCTCGGTCAAATTTCCCAGCAACTCAACCCATCCCTCGGCATTTTCCGGCTGAGCGAACATGTCTGGAATATAGTTCATTCGCTTTGGGTGGTGGAAAGCGATATGGTCATCCCAGATTCTTCGATGGTTGTCTTGTCGGTAGTCACCCCTTTGCAAGTGTCATGAATGCTTACAAACAAAGAATGAAGTTATAATGCTTCCAAAAAGGAGAGAATATTCTAATAGGGAATGTTCTTCAAAGACTAGACAAGAATGACCCACAAAGCCCAAGTAAATCCTTTTATAGTGGGCCAAAGGTCGGGTAGAACACGGACAAAAAAGCCCCTGCGACCAGGTTATGCGATCGCATTCCTGTCGCATAACAGGAATGCAGTTCGCATCTTTCACGTTCTCATCGCATCTCTAAACCCTAGTCTCCTTGTCGTCACCGCATTGTTGATTTGCGGTTCGCATTGTTGATGTGCGACCGCAGATTGACATCGCATTCTTGAGGCAACTTCAGGCACTAGGGATTCTGCGGTTAATTATGCGGCTCGCAGGTGAGTAATGCGGTCGCATAATCGACTGCATTTAAGCCCTTTAAATTGGCCTATCTTTCTGTTGCGATCTGCGATCCCTGGGTGCGTTATGCGTTTCGCATTTAAGTTATGCGATGCTCTCTTGTCAGATAATTGATCACATAGTGTTGTTTCCTTCACTTTTTAGCTTCTTTGCTTTCTTTTTCATGGTCTTGAGTATTTACACCTCATGCACTGCAAAACATCAAAATTCTATAAGTATAAAGGGTAAATGCTCTTGAAACAAACTATAATCTAAGCAATTTGGTATGTGCCGAAATTCTCCGGCACATCAATGTCTGCAATGATCATAGGCACAACGTTGAAGTCCTGTCCGTTGATCCCCTCCATTAAAGTCTTAGTGACCATGGCCAACCTAATGTGAATCCTCTCCTTCTTTGTCGGGAACACCATTAAACTCAGAAAACAAGCCATGAAAGCAAACCCTCGACGATGGATGTGCCCTAAAGAAGTGAGGGCGAACTCATCCTGATACGTGCGGTATGATTTGCTATGACCGAACCTTTCTTACAAGTAATCAGAAGGGATGTATGAATCCTTTAAACATACCAAGTCCGGATATTTCTTCAGTCCCAACATTTTGAGAAAACCCTAGCCTGTGCGATTCTCAGGCATCAACAACCCTGGAGATTCCCTAGCCAAACTGGCCAAACCCCTTATTTCTTCCAGCAGCGGTGTCATTTCATTATTTCCGAAGCGGAATACAGACCGATCGCAATCCAAGAATAAGGTAGCAACCACTATCATCATTTTGTTAGGCTGAATATCCAATAGAGAGGGCAAGTTGCCCAAGTGTTGCCTGACGAGTGTTTTGTCGCTGGAGTGAAGATCCTCCCACCAGTTGAACAATTTGGGGTGAATATTAGCGACCATGCCGAATCTGGGGATTTTGTGCCTCATTTCTGCAAAACAAAGAGGGTTAGATCCTTACCCCACCAGACTTGACTATTTAACATCAATAATTAGCATTAGCATTTAGTTCCCCAAATAAATGCACAAAACGTGAAGGCGTCCGTTTGGGTTCCAGGGAAACCCAATGGACTTTGGACAAGGCTATCGTAACGGCTATTGTGTGGATAACACATTAGCCTGGATAGGTTTGACCATGATGCATGCAACATTACAATAGAGTAAGGTTTCTATGGGGTTTTAGACTGGTACACTTGAGCGGACAACTCAAGGGGGGAAGGCACGGAACTGTCGACTGCATCGCTGATCGACTAGTTTTACCGCAAATACGCCTTTCCGAATTTAGGGGGTAGTAATATTGGAATAGCGCAACCACTCATTGTAAGCGTTGCAATAGGATTTTTGTTTGGCATGAGTTGAATATGAATGCGGAGCATGATATGCAATAAAAACATTTAAACAAATAGGCATGTATTTTCACGTTGAGGAAAGCGGTAAATAAAGGAAATACAACAGTTACAATGGGAAGCGGTTACAAAGAAAACATGAAGATATGTCAGTTTCGTTCAGGTGAAATAAATACTTGCAAAAATTAAATAGTTAACAACATATAACGGGGAATAGGAGAAGGTGTAAGCATTTAAATAAAAATTAAAGGTCCAAATTCACAAAGCAACTTGTAATGGTATAAGCTTAGGGAAAGTCCCCAGCAGAGTCGCCATGCTGTTGCGCCCCCCCTTTTTCCTCGCACGGGTTACGTACGCGGAGATTTGGTTTCATGACATTCTGGACAACTCCTTAAAGTAAAAGGTTTAAGGAAGAGTCGCCACCTAACAATTTTATAGTGCGTTAGGGCACCTAGAATGATTAACTCATAAACTAGTTTGCATTACCAGAGACTGGGTAAAGGCTTGAAATTATCCCAAGGGGAAGGTATTAGGCACCCCTCAAGATCCACCACTGTGGGTCCCAGCCAAGTAGTTTTGTAAATTTGGACAGTAAACAAATGACAAGCAAGGCTCACGTAGGAGGGGGTTTCAAGTAAATACTATAATTATTAAAAGAAATTTAAAGAATAGCAAAGTAAAATCGTTTGAATGAAAATGTCCTTGGTTTTAAATCAATATGGATCACATTAATGCAATACCCGGTATGTCACGCCTCGAAGAGGGGCTACACGTGGTATTAGCGCACCGGTCATCATATCCATATTCTACCCTTCCCACCCTGTTAAGGTATTTAAAATGCATGTGTCGGTCACGAAGCTTATTGCGTGCTATTACCCGTCCCATTCTATATGTCTTGGAGGGTATTTAGGACTACTAAATCCTACAAGGTGAGCACTAGGACAAACCCCTAGGTTTAAAGGATGATATTTTAAGCGACATACAAAACAATTAGGACTACAAGTATGGCATCACATAATGGGCTGCTAAGAGGCTCACAGATCCCTTCACAGGTGAACACATAAATAGCACATCTCAAACACAATCAAAGTCTCAAAATCAGGATTTAAAACAGGAATTCTGAGTTGGAAAATAGTAGGTTTCAGCAGGTTTTTAGCAAATAGGAACAATTTTGAAAACTCAGTAACAAAGCAGGAAATTCACTTGAAACAGAGTAGTTTAAGAGGAGAATGATTGATGTTAAATAAAATTCCTGTAATTTAAAGACATGAGCAGGAATTAAAAAGTGCACAGCAGTTTAATGAAGTCCCTAGTAAAAGTAAACGGGAAGCTTTAGAGAAATCAATAAAGCATGATTTTAAAATAACAGAAGGATCAAAAAGGGGAAGTGACTTTAAAATATTCAGCAGTTCAAAGCAGAGTAGAAGCCAGTAGTTTAAGGAAAACTTTAATGAAAGGAGAATGAGTAAGCTATTTCAGAATCCATCAGTTTTTAAAAAATAGAGCAAGGATTCAAACATAATGATTTTGTAGAAAGGATAATCGTTTAGAAAATCCACTAATTATTAGGCAAAGCAGGAGTGAAAACAGTGACAAACAACAAAGTTCTAAAGATTTTATAAGAGACTAAAGATCACTTTTAATACAAGCAAGACGTAGAACGACCAATTTTGGTTTTGATGAATATTAGACCTAAGGCTTGCCTAGGCGTGCGTATATACTGATTATTTGTTTAAAAAAGAGTGAAATAAGGATTTAACAATGATTTTAAGGTCATGAAGGATAATGCATTTGCAGAAAAACGTTTAAACCATTTAACATGATTTTAGCGAGGTTCATAGATTTAATACGTAATGACTAGGTTCGGGTGCGGCAAAAGGAAAATAAGAAGTTAATTCTATAGGGAGCCTTCAATCAGACCCATATATCCCAACCTCAATCCTTTCGAGTTTCACATCCTTTCATGGTTCGGGTGCGGCAAAGCTCCCTAAGAACCTCGTGGGTCCCTGGCCAATACCAGCACCCAGACATATTTGCCAAAGTTGAGTATGTGCAGTGTAGAATCACCAATCTCAGTGCGTCAAAGTTCATAGGGAACTCAAGAGGTTCCCTAAGCAATGCTCACACTGAGGGGGTGGAACTTAAGTTTCTAGGAATAGTGTGAACTGCTAGAAGAAAAGAAGAGTTTGAAAGAGACAATGATTGAAAAGAGTTCAGTTGGAAAAACTCTACAACTCAAGAGTTATTTTGAAAAAATAGCTTTTGAAAACAACATTAAGATCATAGAAGTAACAGACCAGTCAAACAATTTCAGCAATACACAAAGGGCAGCCTTCACACGAGAACAATGGGAGTAGGGAACAAATAATTCACATAATAGGAAGAAGTTCTTGAAATTAATGCAGATGATGATAACAGATTCAAGAAATACTTGATTTAAACATAGTTGCAGAAATCAGAGAGGGCTTTAGGGAATCAGGAAACAGCAGGATTCAATACTAGGCATTACACAATTTTTAGGATACTGGCCTAATAGATGCATATTAGGAATAGACAACAACATATAAGCATTATTGATTCAATCAGAGCATGTAAATCCTAAGGATGGCAAATAATGATAGATAAAACAAAGAGATTAATTGCATGTTGAACATCAGAAACACAAATAGAAGAAGATCAGGAATATGACAAACTGAAGCAATAAGAAACACATTGGTTTGGAGCTTGAATCTTAATTAGAACATACCAGTGAGAAAGATTAAGCAGAACTGAAAGAGCAAGACAAAAGAGCACTATGGTTA